>JARFXV010000243.1:215000-417500 GCA_031761425.1 Cosmopolites sordidus
TTCTGCCGTTAATATATCTTGAGCCAAAATTGCTAGAACATCAACAAACGCAGGATATTCAATTTTAATGTTGGTTCTCCCTAGTTTCACGGACTGGTCAATATTCAGAGCCGACTTTTTTTCACGCCACTCCTGTATTACTTTTTTCTAGAACACAGTTAAATAAGAGTGGCGAAAGTCCATCCCCTTGTCTCACTCCAGTTTGAATTTCGAAGGGCTTTGAAATGTCACCTATGAATTTAACTTTTGACCTTGTGTTAGCTAATGTTGCTTTAATAATTGCCAGCGTTTTAAGATCTAGTCCTTGTTCTTTCAAGATTTGGAATAAAGATTCGCGGTCAATAGAATCATATGCTTTTTTGAAATCCACAAATATACAAACGAGATTTTTATTGTACAGTTTTTGATATTTTAGGATCAACTTTAGATTCAGGATCTGTTCAGGACTGGATCTGCCCGGTCGAAAACCTGCTTGATATTCACCAATTTTAGGTTCTAACTGTCCCTGTGCTCTGTCTAGTAGACACTGAGTTAGAATCTTGTAACAAGCTGGGAGAAGAGATATCCCTCTATAGTTTTTTACATTCGTTCTATCTCCTTTCTTGTGCAGTAGATGGATTAGAGCATCTTTCCAATCTTCCGAAATCCGTTCTTTTCGCCAAATTTCTTGTAGAATTTTGTTTATTTCCTTAATTGTACCTGGACCAGCGGATTTGAAAAGTTCAGCAGTGATTCCATCTTCACCATAAGCTTTGTTGTTTTGAAGCCGCTTGATTTGCCTAATTATTTCATCTTCATTCGGTGGTAATGAATCTGGGTTTGTTTGTTTAGAGTTTAGTGTTGGTAATTTGTTTAAGGGCTCAGGACAGTTTAGTATTTGTTCAAAATATTTCGCAAATTCTTTGCAATTGTCTTGGTTATTTAGAGCTAATTGTCCGTTTTCCTTTTGGAAGCAAAGTTTTAATGTAGTTTTAAATGTTTTGTAAACGTTTCGGGTGTAATTTTTTTGGAAATCTTTTTCTATTTCATTAAGTTGATTATTTTCATATTTTCTTTTAGTTTGTCTAATTAGCTTCGATGTTTCTTTTCTTACTTCCAAAAAGATGTTATAGTTTATTGTTGTTTTTTGACTGTTCCAATCTTTGAATGCTTTACTGCGGCTTAATACTGCTTGCTCGCAAACTTCACCCGATCACGGATGTTTTCTACGTTTTTGTAAAGGGGCCAACTTTAAGGCTCTTTTAATAATTTTTTGTTTCAATTCTTGCCAGTACTGTACTGGTTGTTTATCAAGCTCTTCTCTTAGGGCTGGTTTTATTTTCGTTGGATCGAACTTTGTTATTAGCAGTCTCTTTTGAATAAGTTTTCGAGATTTTAAGCTAAGTTTGATTCTAGTCAAGTAGTGATCCGTATCTATGTTAGCTCCTTTAAGCCCGGACGCCCCAGAATCCGAAAGTCCTGTTGTACCACCAAAACTGGAAGAGGATGGTCTACCTCCTGATGTAATTTTGTAATTACTAGAACGCTTTATATTGTACTTTGAATTAAAGGTTTGATACATGACGGTTCAGAGGTTAAGACTGGATGGGTTAGTTCCAGAATTTAAATATCAGCCGCACCACAGGTTAACAGACGCTGACCATTCAAACCCTTGATACAAATCAGACGCTAAGTTGATATAGTTTTTGTTAGTTTTTTTGCCTTGGTTCGGGGCTGCCTATTTTGAGATATTCGCAGCTGTCCATTAATATCTAATGCAACTTTCACTATCCACCACCCGTTACCCGTCCAGTACCTTAGGCGAGGTATACTGGAATATATATATATATATATATATATATATATATATATATATATATATATATATATATATATATATATATATATATATATATATATATATATTAAAATTGGAAAATTAGAAGTTTTCACTTCTATCATATGGTAATAAGCACTCACCAATTTTTTTTTATTTTAATCTTGACTCAGTAATTCAAACTGATAAGTAATATGTCTTCAAAACTCATATCGTATAAGAAGTTGTAGTAAAAATGTATCTTCAGATTTGATTATTTTGATTAGAAGTTTAAAAGAAGCCGTAAGAAATTGCTTAAAATAGGTAACATAAACAAAAATAACAATATTTTGTTTATAATCGATAACATAATATCAAGCAAATATATACCTGAAGGCCTTCTGCTTTCTGGACACATCTTGTGTAAACTAAACATTTTGCTTCCCAGCCATTTCTTTATACACGCGAAACAATAGCAATGATTACAAGCCTCTTTAACTAATTCGAGTGTTTCTTCGGATAAAGTAGTTCCTGGACCATTCGGGCTGCTTAAATCACATCTGATTATTGAGGCGTTTTGGCGGAAGGATGAAGCAACATTCTAAAAAAAACATTCTAAAATATCAAAAATTATAGATAAAAGTATTGTAATATTATTCCGTAAATTGAAAGTTCTCAAAACAAATCAGTTCTAAGTTTAAAGATAAAAAATATTTTGAATTTTCTTCTCCTGCTTTTTAATATCCCCAGTACAATTTAATTTGCCCAACTCTGTAAAATAACGCCTTATCCCAGCTTTAACTCTTGATATTTGAAGTTATATTCGGTTAACCTGAATAGCACTTTTAATTGATCCAGTAGTAAAGCCTAATACTCGGTGGCGTAACTATATATCATCTGAGGCCCGTGGCAAATTCGTTGGATGGGGCCCTCCCAGTAAAAATCGTCAGGTTGTAATTTGATTTTAATAAATCACTTAAGTAGTTACCCAACAGTATCACTAATATTGTGTGTAATTTACTTAATTTACAATTTAATATTAACAAGATATTTATTAATATTCTCCGAACTCTTCCGAAATTCTTTTTTCCGAACTTTCTGTTCCGCAAAAGTGTCAATAATATTATCAACATTTAAAGATCGGGTCATAGAATTTTCAATATACAGTTATAATATACAGTCAGTCAATAATCAAGTTACGTAGCCTTGTCCCATAGATTTTCTTAAATAGGATTTTATTAATTTTAGTTTTTAAATGATCTTTCAGCACTAGCTGTAGTCACAGGAATAGTAACAAATAAAATTAATGCAGTACATACCTCAGGAAAATTACACGACATAAAATGATTCTTTATTATTAATTAATTAGTAAGTTCTCTAATACACGAAGACTTTTCTATTTCGTTTCTAAAGGTGGACCGAAAACTGAGAATTTGCCTGGCAAATGATTCAGATATGTCTTTCTAGAATTTGTTGATATATATATATATATATATATATATATATATATATATATATTATATATATATATATATATATATATATATATATATATATATATATATATATATCAACTAATTCTAAAGCTTTTTTAATAGTTCAGTGGCATTTAAATTTTGCAGAGTGGCAGGTTGAAAAACACTGAAATTGGAAACAATATCATTCTTTGGAAAGAAACAAGATTTCATTTGATTAACAATGATGTCCAATACTCGATAAAATATATTCACTTTGAACAAACTTTCCGGATCTTGGAGACGCTCATCTTCAAAAAGTTCATCAAAATGAGAAACGTCATTTTTTGAGGACTTTTAGAAAATTCAGGATTGATGGACCATTTTTCTGCTACACTATGTGCTTCCTTTTTTAAATTTTCATATCTATATCTTTCTAATTCTTCCAGACAAATTTTCAAACGTTTTAAGGCATTTGAAAGATCGGTGGCCTTAGACTGAAGTGCTTTAGAGGCTGCATCGATAGTTTGTAGAATTTTGCAATGGAAAACCAATAACATAATAAAATTGTAGTTCTCGATCTTCTTCTTGAGTGAAATAGATTAATTTCTTTCATCTGATTTGCAATTTAACAGAGTTGTTTTTGTTAGCGCTTTTTGGACTTCAACAAACCGAACTTTTAAAGCAAAAATAGCGTCATAACGTCCTGCCCATCTAGTAGGGTTCAATGTTATTAATGTTATCGAAGTTGAAGACTCCCTTCCTTTGTCAAACATAAAACATGATAAGATATTCCATCTTTTGATACTATGCCCCAAAAAATTACAAATTTGTTGAACTGTTTCAAAATGTTGCATATCAATAACCTCTCTTATTGCATCATTAAGTATCAGATTTAAGTTATGAGCAGCACAGTGAACATATACCGCATTTGGCTCGATATATTTTATGGGTTTTTGAACTCCACCATAACGGCCTTTTATTGTGTTAGCAGAGATCATATGCTTGTCCTCGACACTTAGGTAGAGGTATATTTTTGTTATTTATGGATTTAATAATTTGGTTGGACTAAGCTACGGCTAAGGGGGATAATTGCTAAGGCAGTTTGGTCCTTAACTTCATGAAATTCTAAATATGACTCTTTAACGACGAGCGCCTTTGGGATTCCATTTTCGTCTTTCTCGATCATACAATAACGGTAAAGTTCACACATATGATCTTTTTTTTTAAATATCTGGAGTCGTATCGAATATGAAGAATGAAAATAAAATGGTGCGGCATTTATTTAATTTATTAGTGCATTTTCCACTTTTAGAATCAGAACAGAAATGAGCTCATTTTGTATTTTTGGACTTAAGTATTTTATTTGGCCCTTTGGTTTACTTAATAATTCTTGTAAAATCGGATCATATTACTAATAACTCAATAATACTCAAAAAGTTTACTCCGAAACTTGGATCACTGCTATCTGCCTTTTCTTTGTGGCCACGAAATGCTAAATTACACGTTGAAAGTGTTAGAGTAACATCAAGGAGTCTAGAGTGCTCTTGCTCTTCATCTAGTGTTTCATGTAGCCACCATTGTTGATACGCAAGACAAGACTCCAGGTGAATTTTCGATGTCTCGTGTCTTTCTATGGCGTCTATAATATGTTTCCAGTCGTCATAGCCTTCCATCTAAACAATTTATATTTTTCTTCGATACCCGATTTGCGACTAACCAATATGGCTCACAATACGCCTTCTGAAGTATTAAGGAATAGGATAGCCATGTACGTTCACGTTTCACGCCAGACTTGGAAACCATATAATAATGGTTATCTAGGAAATATCTATTGTCAGTCTTTTAAGAAAGGACCTTTAGGTTTACAATGTCCGTTTTCGATCACGAACCGTTTCACTTGATCATTTAGTTGTTTAAAATTGCCCTTATCAGTAATATATAGTGAAGATGCAATATTGTTCGCACTAAAATATTGTAATTGTTCTGGATCTGGATATACACTGGTGTCGGGTGCTTCATCTGCTATATTGTTACTTCTAGATACGTCCAATTCTTCTCTTTCGGAGCACTGTTCACTCGCTTTTTCATCAATAAAGTAATCATTCTTAAAGAACTGATTCATTTTAGGTAATTTATTATTTTTTTCTTCAGACTCCCTTTTTCCCTTTCGTTTTTCGCTCCCACTTAGATATTTTCTAAAACTAGACATGTTGATATCTAACTTTCACAATTAACTTTACTTTGCCTCTATTTGCAGATTCAATAAAAGAAAAAATACAAAAAATCAAAGATACAAATGACTAATTGTCATAACAATTAAATAAAGAATGCGTAGTAAAATCCTCCGTACTTAAAAAATAGAAATCCGGGATTTCCCTAACATCGTACGTCGCTAGCCTGCCAGCGCCACGAAAAAAGTATTTTCTTGATTAACAAAATGCGGGAATTCCTCGAGCATCACTAGCTCGCCCGCGCCACCAAAATACCACGACAAAAACTTAAACAACCAATAGATGCGTTCTAAAATTGATCGACATCCTTTTCTTATGAATGCGTTTAAATCTAAATAATTTATTTGAATTTGTATATGGCCTTTAGATGTGTCTAACTTTAATTGATTTTAAGTACTTATATAAAATTGAAATTTTTTATTACATTTTGTTAAAAATGTTAGTTAGGTTACTTCTGAACTCGCGGCCTCTCGGACCGTGGCAATAAATCCGCTAATAAACAATAATTTTGCTTTTGCAAGATATTCTATGAGTATCTCAGAAAATCGTAGCCATGACTTGAACTTGACTTGACTTGACGACTTGAACATGGAAATTTCATGCTCCCTTCCACTGTGTGGACGGCTGCCTTTGTCTCTGGCGTTTAACGGTGAATTTATATTTCATCTACTATTATAAAACGTTGAAGAAACTCAGTAGAATCGCATCGTAAATAAGTCTAAAAGCTCGTGAGTGGTATTTATACGAATGGGTTTAAGATAGATTATTAATAAACACGACCGAGCGAAAAATGTTATACAGAAATCATCCGGTAAAATCTAGTTTTATTTTTTCTTTCCTAATGTTTACAACGTCAGCAAGTCTTCAATCGATAATAATTCAAAATGACAGTGTGGATTTTTTTGACGATTTTTTCAGTTGCATAAGTTTTTGCTCATCTCAATCGTTCATCATCTTCAGTGGATATAAGACCACGTTTAAATTCAACAATTCAGTTTTTACCGCAGAAAATAAAGAGAAAGAAATCTTTAAAATGAAATTCAACTCTTTTTATACATATGTCGGGGTTAAGTTCTCCAAAAAATGACTCCAGTCTATATACTGCTGGATGAAGACCTCTTTAGCATGCTTTCAACTCGTGCGGTCTTGATCTTCTCTCTTCTTCTGTCATTTGGGTCCAATATATTTAATGATGTCATCAGTCTAGGTCTTCTTCGTGTATGTTTATGACCAAGCAATATCCATCCCAACATTCCTACCCATCTTCATTTCAGTTTCTTTTTTCTTCCAATGATATCACACATTTACGTTTGTTCTCGGATCCATGTGCAGATCTTTCTGTCTCGCTTTGTAATGTTTAACAAACACCTTTGCATTTTTTTGTGCGTGCGGCAATTGTTTTACACTATTTTTGAGTGTGCAAGTTTCACTTCCACATGTCATGAACCCACTGATCAGACTTTTCTCATCAGATTAAGTGGGGGTTTGTTTTCAAACACTATGTTCAGTCTACAAACAACATTTAATACGCTCTTCCACCTCCCGGACATTATCATCCCCCGCCGAAACCATAACCAAAACCAAATGAAATCAAATGAAATGAAACCAAACCAAACCATTCTTTGATTACCAGGACTTTGACTACCGACCCCAGCAATTATCAAAGGGGTATCTGAAAGTATTCGTGGAGATTCGCTCCAAGAGATGAAAAAACCTCCCTGGACCGTGTTTAATGATTACCGCGTAGTCTACGTAACATAAGGACCACGAGACCAAAGGCGCTACTTGAGTGGCATGCCAATATATTTTTTTAATTTCTGAAAATGTAATAAAGAAAACCTTGAAAACTGACCTACGACATCAATTAATGACCTTGAGTCAGAAAATCGATATACTGGATGCAGGAAATGTTGCCTGTACCAATGCACCTGGCAAAAATAAAAATATTGGCCCGCACCAACGAAATAAAATAATCAGAACATATTCTAGGAAGCATGATAAACGCGACAATAAGATATCGTATGAAGAAATAAGTGAAGAAGAGGTCATTTCCATCGGACCGGAAACATCCGAGTCCGATAAGGAGACTCAAACGATACCCGATTTGCGACTAACCAATATGGCTCACAATACGCCTTCTGAAGTATTAAGGAATAGGATAGCCATGTACGTTCACGTTTCACGCCAGACTTGGAAACCATATAATAATGGTTATCTAGGAAATATCTATTGTCAGTCTTTTAAGAAAGGACCTTTAGGTTTACAATGTCCGTTTTCGATCACGAACCGTTTCACTTGATCATTTAGTTGTTTAAAATTGCCCTTATCAGTAATATATAGTGAAGATGCAATATTGTTCGCACTAAAATATTGTAATTGTTCTGGATCTGGATATACACTGGTGTCGGGTGCTTCATCTGCTATATTGTTACTTCTAGATACGTCCAATTCTTCTCTTTCGGAGCACTGTTCACTCGCTTTTTCATCAATAAAGTAATCATTCTTAAAGAACTGATTCATTTTAGGTAATTTATTATTTTTTTCTTCAGACTCCCTTTTTCCCTTTCGTTTTTCGCTCCCACTTAGATATTTTCTAAAACTAGACATGTTGATATCTAACTTTCACAATTAACTTTACTTTGCCTCTATTTGCAGATTCAATAAAAGAAAAAATACAAAACCAAATGAAATCAAATGAAATGAAACCAAACCAAACCATTCTTTGATTACCAGGACTTTGACTACCGACCCCAGCAATTATCAAAGGGGTATCTGAAAGTATTCGTGGAGATTCGCTCCAAGAGATGAAAAAACCTCCCTGGACCGTGTTTAATGATTACCGCGTAGTCTACGTAACATAAGGACCACGAGACCAAAGGCGCTACTTGAGTGGCATGCCAATATATTTTTTTAATTTCTGAAAATGTAATAAAGAAAACCTTGAAAACTGACCTACGACATCAATTAATGACCTTGAGTCAGAAAATCGATATACTGGATGCAGGAAATGTTGCCTGTACCAATGCACCTGGCAAAAATAAAAATATTGGCCCGCACCAACGAAATAAAATAATCAGAACATATTCTAGGAAGCATGATAAACGCGACAATAAGATATCGTATGAAGAAATAAGTGAAGAAGAGGTCATTTCCATCGGACCGGAAACATCCGAGTCCGATAAGGAGACTCAAACCTCGAAAAAAAGATTTCGCCGAGTAGACCCAACCGAAGTCAAAAAAAAAAAAGAATCCGAGACCAAACAAGAACATCAACCGGTGGATAAGAAGCAGTCTACAGTACCGCTGGTAGTGATAGGAGACAAGCATATCTACATGAAGGTAATCACCGCCATCGATACCTACAATCATCGCAGACAAGTCTACGGACCGGCCAGAAGGGATTAAAATACACAACAAAACGACTCATGACTACTGGAAACTCACCGCAATCCTAGAAAAGGATAAAATATCATACCAATTGTTTTGCATCAAGGACGAAAAACAATTACAAGTATTAATCAGGAACTTTATAGAGTCAGTTTCTGAACAGGAAATAAGAGAAGATTTGATGAATTTGGGCTTCCATACAAGTGAGATTCCAACGTAGAAGACGAAAAAGATCGTACCACTAGCTATGGTATATTTCATTGTGCCCCGAGAGAAGAAAGCAATATATAGTCTTAAATATCTGGTGCACTAAAGAATTAAAATCGAATCAAATCCAACGGAGAAGCCTCAGAGTGCTCCAACTGTCAGATATTCGGCCACACGGCCAGGGACTGCCTTGCACCGCCGAAGTGCATAAAGGGTGCGTGGGATCATCTCTCCCGTGATTGCAAGAAATGGAGACTTACAGCGGAAAAATGCGTAAACTGCTGTGGACCACACCCCAATCACCCAAAGTAATAGCAAACTGGCCTCCAAAAAAAGCCAACCATAACAAAGCTAGTAGCACGGCAGCCCGCGGTAACGATTCGACCACCCCACTTGGTGTTGGATGCAGGATGTTCGGCCTTGATAGGGTCGCTTATGCCGCAAATCGTTGCTACTGTTCAGTTGCATTAGGCTTTTTCATCACAAATTTTTTTTGTGCGCATGCGTAAGTATCAGCCATTTTTTCGTACTGTTTTTTGAAAACAAGTATGTTAAAGTACTCGTATACAAATAATTAAAATAAAAAAATATTAAATAGTCATTGAAAAAAAGTAAGAAAAAAATAAAAACACAAGGGCCTTAATTCAAAAATAAATTCTTCTAATCGATTATTATTATGTTATCTATACGAAAAGGAACAACGAAACTGTATTGTGATGGGGCATGTAAGAGTAATACACGCTATAAATTATTTAAAATGAATACATATTATTTTATAAATTTTCCAAAGCCTTGTCTGCAATATCGTAAAAAAAATATTAAATCTTCAGGTAAAGTACAAATTAAAAACATGTTCAAAATGTGCAAAATGTGAATTATGGGTGAAGGCCGAAGTGACAGAGGTTTTCGATCGATTGATGATGTTATTAAAGATACTTATATTTGTCCACTACATTTTCATGGAGGAAGTGGTCCAACAGAAAAAAAAGTCCAGCCATTTTCCTTTGTCAAGCATGATAGCATTTTTAACCTTGAAAAATTGATTAATTTTGTATATATTAACTGTTATTATACAAAATTTTATTTATATTAAATACTACTCAGTATACAGATATGATTAATTTTATTAGTTTTAAGCATGAGTAATTTTCATGTTAATTAAAATGTTTTTGCAAGTAATAAAAATTGATTGACAATATTAATTAGAATAAAATTATAAATATGATTTGTTTTTATTATTTTTTATATAGTAAACAAGTAATTGATTGACCAAACCTAACCTCTCAATCAGCTCACTTTTTTCCCTTTTTGCGGATGTCCATGACATTTTAGCCACCTTTTTAATTGTTCACAATTATGGGCTTCAACTGAATTATAAACAAGTGAAGAACCATAGACGTTTATTTTTAATAATTGATTTTTTTATGGAGATAATATTGCTTTCTCAGCCATTGTATGTGTGCATCAAAACAGTACGAAACTTTTGAATTACCGCTATTTCAACATGACGGCTGCGCTTGCGCTCATCACATGATGAAAAGACCTATTAGATGGAGCGCTAGCTCAATTCCACACCCTTAACGAGCAATAAAAACTCATTTAACGTGGTAACCTGTAATATCAACTCGTTGAAGGGCAAGAAATTGGAACTGATTGCATTTCCTGGAAGATCACTGCGTTGACGTGGACATTTACAGAGGGGGGGGGGGGGTGAACTAATGATCAGCGCCATGAGAGTTCAGCACTATCTGCTGCCACCGCCGAAACTTAATTCCACGGAAATCATGTCGATGCAAGTGAATCTTGAAGAAAATTTCGTAATCTCTCTTCTTGGTACCAGAGGATTGCGAATAAATTCGACGCTGTCGAAGCAAACTCATTTCTGACCAAAGACTCCCCTTATATTATAGGTGGAGATTTTAATGTACATAAAAGTGCTTGGAGTTCCAGTTACATGAATGGGAGAGGAAAGGACCTGAAATGTCTGGCGGAGAGGCACGTTCTGGACTTGCTTATTCCGGACAAATCAACTAGTTTAAGTACTGTCTTGGACTTGTTCGTCATCAAGAACATTTCGAATCAAGTGTCGTTGCAGGATATACACGAGCTTATTTCAGATTATTACCTGGTTCAGCTCAAACTGGGCACAACTCTCAGCACCCTACTCCTACCGGCTAAGTATTCCAAAATTAACTGGATCACTTTCCAAGATAACTTACATAATAGTGGCTTAAATCCATACATCCAAAACATTCAGCAGCTCGAAGATGCGGTCGAAAACGTCTCGGACCTTCCACCGGACGTTAAGGAAAAAATTAGTCTTAAAAATGCAATATTCCAACGCTATTACCCCACGTTGGACCCTGAACTTAGGTCTCATGTAAACGAGGCCAAAAGAGATGCTCAACGGGGGCTCGAGGAGTTCAGGGAGCAAAGATGGGGGATTTCCTGGCGTTTTTTCCGGTCGATAGCTATGGAAAACGGCTAGATCCCTCGTAGGTGCGGTAAAAGTACCGATTCCTCTTTTGAAGTCTAGTGTAAATTACGCCGTTACCAAGCAGGAAAAAGTGGAACTCTTTGCTGTAACCGACAAATCACAAATGAACTCGATTACCCTTCAGTTGAAAAGAAGAACAAAGAAAACAAACTTAAAAATGAAATATTCATGTTTAAGACAACCCCTAATCCAAGCTACGTGTAAAGACCGCGTCTGACCGACGCAGCTGAAACGACTCCCCATCAAACTAATAGCCCAATTGACGAACATCTCCAATGTAATCTTCTTCGTTTTCTTGGAAGCACGCATAAATTAATGTAATTCCCAAAAAAGGAAAAAGTACAGTTGATCATCGCAACTATCCGCAGATTAGCATTCTAAATGCACCCGGCAAAGTTGCTGAAAGGGCCATTCTTGCTAATGGATAAGTTAGCTCCGACGGCTTTATTGCCTGCCATTTCCCCAGAATGCCCATCCTC
The DNA here is from genome assembly GCA_031761425.1 of Cosmopolites sordidus. NCBI lineage: Eukaryota > Metazoa > Arthropoda > Insecta > Coleoptera > Curculionidae > Cosmopolites > Cosmopolites sordidus. Next base: position 227,054 of record JARFXV010000243.1, read on the forward strand.
TTCGATCAACCCTACCTGCCAAAAAGACGGCACATACAAACCTCCAATCCGCGTGCTTAAGGCGGGCAATCTTCTAGACGCCTCAAAAAAGGTAATTTTTCAGAAGTGTTTTTAAAGGTGATAAAATAATTGTATCATTTTAAAGTTTTAGCATCATTTTATTTGATCTTTGAAGATTATAAAATTATTATTGTTTTTTTTTATAGAATAGTTGCTCAGTAATCTTTTTTCGGGCGTCTCTGGTGGGAGGACCAAAACTGCTGCACTCCTCACACTTTTTCTATTTATCTGATACACAAAAAAAAACATTTGTTTCTGTTTCTGGTATATGCACGGGAAGGACAAAACTATAAAAAAGTAATAAATTAAAAATTAAGTAAGCTTTAAAACAAAAAATGATCAAAGTTTGTTCTATTTTTTCGATATTTTTATGCCAAAAAGTAGTTTATTTACATGAAATCTTTAAAACTCTAGGTACATATTTCCGATAATGATATAGTGAAAAGCCTTCCAATATTTCAGCCAAATCGATCAATAACTTTTTGAATTACAGAGCGAGCAGTTTTTGAAAACACAGTTTCGAGATAATCGCATTTAAAGTTTTGGTGCGATAAACAGATTAGTTTTAGTGACTTACCGGTGAATCAGAGATCCCAGGTGCATATAATGGACCTTCAGCTGGAAAAGCTGGAAAAGCTGTTTATTTTTTCAACCTGCTGCTGTCTGCGAACTGTACGAGCTGCTTTTGTTTTGGAAAGACCTCTCCGGTTGTTTCGTTACTCGCACCTCACCGGTGGTTTACACAGTTGCCAGTAATTATACTTGCATTATAGACATAAATACACTTACACTATCACTTGTACTAGGCCCGAAATTTTCTCCGTATTAATCAGTAAATTGATTACCTTGATAATGTTTTTGTAGCATTTTTTCGAACGATATTATTTAAGAACATAAAAAAGATATTTTAAATAATATAATAAGCACTAAAAAGCACTGATATGTCTACACATCGTATTAAAATCAATCATTACATATATATATATATATATATATATATATATATATATATATATATATATATATATATATATATATATATATATACAATCATTACATATATATATATATATATATATATATATATATATATATATATATATATATATATATATATATATATATATATATATGCCCCATGTGGGCATACCTGGTACTATACCCGAGGTTCCAGGCAGAATGTTACGAGCGGTCCTGACTGCTACGAGCATTCGCCGTATGATGGTTGTGTGCAATCACGACCCGTCATTAAAATGGCCAGTTGATCTGGTCTGGCCCCAATCGTCTCTCCGAACTGCTTTCCTTGCGTTCGTCTAGAGCTGGGCTGATGACGGCTGAAAGGCTAGAAACCGGTCCCGAGAGACACGTGACGTCGCTTGGTTGACAGTTCGGCGAAGGCGATCGGTGGCACCACGTGGAGAAAGGGTGACAGATTTCTGTAATATATATATATATATATATATATATATATATATATATATATATATATATATATATATATATATATATATATATATATATATATGTATAATGTTTAATTATTATATTCAGAAAAGAAAAGTAAAAAATTAGACCTACCAGAAATATTGAAAATAAAAATATCCTTAAGAAATGGTCATATAATAACCACAAACGACCACCTGAATTTTTTAAAAACTCCGGTAATAGATAAGATCATATTGTAATTCAATAGCCTGGTTTTTACCTTCCGATATTTACAGCTCAGCCTCTATGGTTTGGATGCGCAGTGGCCTAACTGTCTAACGCCTCATAGCTCAATTGAAGCAGTGCATTCGTCATGCTAACATGGATTAAGTACTGTACATTCGCAGAACTCTTCGTTCTCTGTCTCTGTTAGGCAGTGACCCACTCACTTTTTCGTTGCCGCATCTCAGAGGCCAAGATGCTGATTAAGCTGTCTGGGTCGTGTTCGACTGTATGGGTCGGGCTCCGTCGTGCTCGACTCTATGTGCTATTACTCCGTAAATATTTAATATTTTTATTTTTCCTCCTGCCAGTATACTCTCAATATATTATATTTTCGAAATATGAAAGAAAAAAATCGATTTTTTGAAATTTCTCAAGGTATTTCCCCCCTTAAAACGCGGGTCGGGGAAAACTACACAGGATACAAGTTAGGGCCGTAAGACTAACTTAAAAACCAGGATAGTAGTCGTTGAGCATAATTCCAATCAGAGCAGTGAAGACGTGCGGAGAGTGAAGACGTGCTTTTCTGGCTCCATATTGGCCATAACGTCATAACGTCGTGATCATACCAGGGTGCCATCATCATAACGAAAAATGCTAATTACTTAAAAAAATTGCCTTATTAAACAGTTTATCGCATTCGGTTGTGGCTAAGTGAAATGTTTTGTGCTGGTTTGGCTGCTGTACGGGTACCCCAACTGTACAAAAAGAAAAAAACCAAGACGATGCTGTCCTTTAGATATTCCTAGCAAAAAGGATTACATGAAGGTAATGACCTTCACCCAACAAGAGAAGGTTAACACCGAAGACCTTACGCACCAGGGCTTCCACCGAAGTTTCAAAGGTGGAAAACAAAGTAAGAAGTGCCATTAGCAATGGTATACGTGATATTGCCAAAGTAGGAAAAGACAATATTTAATACAAGGTACCTGGTCCACCAAAGGATAAAGGCGGAGGCCATTACATCTAATGGCGATATCTCGCAGTGGTTTAACTGCCAGGTGTTTCGATATATGGTCAAAAAGTGCCACGACCCACCCAAATGCATAAAGTGTGCTGGTAATCACATATCAAGAGAATGGAAAATGCCAAAAAGCCAGCGGCAAACTGCGTAAATTGCGGAGATCCACACCCCGCAAAAACCAAGACAGGCCTGAACAGACCACCAAAGAAAGCAGAGAGCAAATCTCTTCCCGTGAAATCAACAAAACCGCCGCCAAAGATCCCATCCCCAACCTTTGTATAGAGCGAGGCTAGTTGATCATAGGGTTATTAATAAATTAATAACCATCAATTAATTTATACATGTGATGATTCTACACAAACTTTACTAATTAAAATTACTTATATTTATAATTGTATTGATGATTATTATTACATTTTAGCATGCGTACATATAAAAGAAAGACCTCAAAAGGTTTAGCTAGTAGTCAACAATTGAGTGATGCAGCAAAAGCTGTAGAGGAGGAAAAAATGAGTGTAAAAGCTGCAGCCAAACAATTTAATATTAACAGGATGATTAAATAGATTTGTTTGTATTAATTGTGATAGAGGCAAAGATGATTAATAATTTGGGATTATTTACCATCTAGCAACATTCTTGATCTCATAATTAGTTACTACTTTAATTTAATATTTATTTGCATTATAATTATTCTTAAATATATAATTGTAAATAGAAAAAGTCTAATAATAATTCAAAGATTGGAAATATTTAATTTTGTTTGATTGTAATTTTATTTTTCCAGATATATAATAACAATAGGAGTATGTAATAATCATAATAAATAAACATTTGCTTGTTAATTACAATTATTTTGTATTCAGATCATTCTATACAGTCATCAAGTCCCTTTTAGCCATTGCTCAACTAGCCCCACTAGTGGGGCACATTAAGCAACTTGGAGCGATCTCGCTTTTTCGACAATAACTTATAAACTTGTACTCGGATCATCTTTATACCACCAGATGTTTTGAAGAAGAGTAAACTATTAATTTAGCAAAGTAACAATCAATTAAATCCGATGCATATTATTAAAGTTATGGGAGATCAAACGAAAAGTTGCTCAACTAGCCCCGCTCTACCCTACACAAAATAACGGAAGCACGGCTTACTCAGCGCCAGTTGCTCCTAAACAGGTTCCTCCGAAGGTAGTGGAGGTTCCAAACTCCAGATGCCTGACATTGAGGCTATAATACAATAGATGGCTGCAATGTTTCAGAAGTAGATAAATGCTACGCTAGCACAATTCCAATCCCACAATGAGTAATAAAAATTAATTCCATATATTTACTTGAAATGCAAATTCTCTAAATGGCAAAAAGATCGAACTGACAGCATTTCTGGAAGAACACAGTGTTGATGTGGCTCTGATTCATGAAACTTCTTAAACCGAGCGAAAGGTTCGGTTTAAGAAACTTACAGGGATGACAGACTGGAAGGAGTAGGAGATGGACTGATAATTCTCATTAAGAGAAGGCATCATCTCTTGCCTCCGACTGGCCTCAATTCATCAGAAGTCATGTGATTTCAATGCCGACAATCGATTATGGGGCTCAAGTTAAACAAATAAGGGAGGACTTTTTAGGCTTTAACCTTTTTAATCAGAATTATTTTTGATCAGTTGATTATTTTGTTTGCAGTTATAACAAGAGTTTAACAGTCACTACAAATATAGGCGTACTACTACAAATTTATATCATTTGTAGTTTCTGGGTTAGGGTTGTTTTTTCCGACAACTTCTTCGTTATTTTCGATTTTATCCGATATTTATTTACATGAATACAGTAAAAAAAAAAAATCTTGTGACTACAATAAACTACAAACAATTTTGCACTAATTTAATTCCTATTTTTCGTTCATAATAATTGGCGTCTTTGAATTACTCGAGAGTCACATAGACATATATATCTGGCGACAACTCATGAATATTTTAACAACTTCGAATACAGAATCAGAAAAAGTTGTGGCTTTTGTACCCGATTCTGGAGCGAACATGATTAAATCTATTAGAGAGACATTTGGCCCAGGTAAACACATGCTATGTTTTCCTCATATGATTAATTTGATGGCTGATGATGCTGTCAGGAAAACTTCTAAGTTTAGCAATATCATCGACCATGTGAGGGATATCGTAAAATATATTAAAAGACGTCAAGCGGAATCAGAAGGAAAAATCTTAAAGGGTAAAATTGATGCCCTCATAATGCTGACTACAGTTGAACTTGCTACAATCAAAGATGTGTCTCTGGTTATGCGACCACTAGAATCTATGACCAAAAGAAGCGTCTGCTGAACAAATGGCAAGAGATGCAGGGGTCGTACTTTACCCTTTTTAAAATTGCAATCAGTCGCTTGTCGCAGAGACTAAGCAACCCTAAAAAAAATTAGGATCGGTCGATACTAAATATTGGCAGATTCTTTTTTCTATAATAAATATAAGTTGTTTTCGAATGTGTTTAATTATTCAATTAATTCACAAAATATCGATATTATCGATAAAAAAAGTTAGATATTGCTCATTACCGATATCGACACCAGACAGATATCGAAAAATAATGAATTTTTATTAAGTAAAAGTTGAAATCGTCAATTATATCTCTGTATCACCTTGTCTGCCTTTTACACATCCTACTAATATTACCCAAGTTATTCATTTATGTTAAACTCGACAAACACATTTTGATTTATAGTATTCTGCCTATTTGGCAATATGCCTAGCAAGAAAAGTACACATATGTTCACCGTATAGTCAAAGTAAAGAAAAGTAGGACATGTATTGCTCATCTAATAACTACACTCCACATTATGGTTTCCAACATCTGTTCAATCCGACCATCTACACCATTCTCAATTCCAACAATTCCCATACACTTGAAGACCTTCCACCCCCCTGCTTACGACTTGCCCCATGAGGGGGGGGGGGGGGGGCAAGTGGGCAGCTGCCCCCTTACTTTCAATTCAAACTAATCGAATCATTATTTTTTGACTTGAACTAAAAAAGATGAAAATTACAAATAAAATTATTTTTCTATTGGCAGTAATATTAGCGGATCACGCGACTGTTACAACACAATATCATCCTAATAATCCGGTACCAGTAAATAATAGTATTGAAAACTTGAGTAACTTACTACTGAATCAAGATGATGGAATTGGAACCCGTAAATCCTGTAAAGATTATTGATGAAGCTTCTCAATCTCATGCATCTGAATCTCTGTCAGTTCTGGAAGATGAAGATGAATTTCATGAAAATGATATTGGGCGATGGGTTCGACGATCTTCTGTAATGACTACCGAAAAGCGAATGGAAATGTTAAGGCGATGTTGTGTGCCTCCAGAAAAATATGATTTTTCTGGCGATGCTACGCACTTGACACATAAATTTAACCACACTTGGTTCGAAATGTACAAGCTTTGACTTGCTTAATCGAAAAGATTGAAAGGTGCGTTCTGTTTGTTTTGCGTTTTATTTTCGCCGAAACCTGTACGTGGTGTGCAGAGTTCTCTTATTATCCCACCATTCACTAAGTAAGTAGTAAGTAGCTACTAACATGTAAGTAGTCAATGGCACCAAACAGGCCACGTAAAATGTATAGAAAGTATTAAAAATGCAATAAGACCTATTATCAATAGTATTGTTTTTTGTGGAACACATGATTTGCGAATGAGAACAAAGATTTGCTTAAATTAAAAATTCATTCTGGTGATGAAATTTTGAAGAAACAAAAAACTAATTTTTTGATGATTTGATGATGATGAAATTTGAAATTGTTTTTTTTTTTGAAAAATGATATAAAAATGTTCAGTTCATGTCTCCAAAAATAGAAAATGAGATTTTAAGTATATGTGGAGTGCTAATCAGAGAAAATCTAGTCGACGATGTTAAAGTTTCAAATACCTACAGCATTTTGGCTGATGAATCAACTCATATATCGGGAAAGGAGCAACTATCAATAAGTATCAGATTTTACGACCACAAGGAAAAAAATGTAAGGGAAAAATTTATGGGTTTTGTCGAGTTAGAAAAAATGAATGCCCGAACTATAGTTGCTGAAATTAATAGTTTAATTAATACATTGAATATTGATGTTAGCAAATGCGTGGGGCAGGATTACAACGGATGTGCTATGATGGGTGTACAAAAAATATTGAGAGAAACATAAGAAGGGTTTATATTTTCACTGCGCCTGGCACAACTTTAATCTAGTTGTAAACGACTTAAATAATGTTCCTGAGATCCGCAGTGGATCGGTACTGTCAAAGATACGATTTATTTTTTTAAAGAATTAGTTCTGCGTCGAAAATATACACCAAAAACCACATTGCTCTGTGAAACAAGGTGGTCCCAAAAATATAAAAGTATTTAATTGTTTAAGAAGCATTTCATCGAAATTGTGAAAAGTCTGGAAAAGCTTTCTCGAGAAGGGAATTCCGGTACAAGAAAAGTGGATTTTCAATTGTTATCTGCAGTTGGACAAACAGCATTCATATTGGCTTTATATATTATAGACAAGTACAATTCCGTTCTAAGCGACCACTCGCGAACATATTGCAGTCTAAAATCCTGGATGCAATCAAGTGTGCAGAGCTGCAGTTGCATCCAGTTTCAATACTGTAGTTGCAGAACACAGACGTTCTGCCGAAGAACGGAGTGAGGAACTATTAACGTCAGGTAATGAAATAGCTGAACATTTGAACTCAGAGCTGCGACTTCCACGGACTGCGGGTCGCCAAAACTATAGGGAAAATCATCCAGCTGCCTCATTAAGCGAGCATTTTCACCACTCGCTATACGTGCCCTATTTGGACCCGTTATTAACTTTATTGGAAGCGAGGTTTAGCAAAGATTAATCGCCTGCCTTTGTTTTATCGTTGTTACACTCTGCTCAGATAGGAAAAATTACAGCTCCAGATTTAAACATTCATATGGAAGAAGTCTCCAAATTTTATTAATTAGAGGGGATTACGTCAGAGGCCGAGATGTGGCGAATTTTTTTGGACAAACAAGGAAGATAATCTCGTAACTTTGGAGACAACTGACGTGATTCAACACGCTTTCTATCCAAACTTTCTATCCAAACGTTAAAACAGCCCTACATATTTTACAAACAGCCCTACAGCTACCATTGAAAAGTCATTTGGTGCTCTCAAACGCGTAAAAACCTGGCTGATATCAACAATGATTGAAGAAAGACTAAACGAGCTTTGCATGCTCAGTGTACATAGGAAACTTGTAAATAGTTTGGGAGATTCTTTCACAGAAGCAGTTTTAAGCCGCTTTGCAGAATATCCATGAAGCGTGCTTTTGAAATAAATACTTAATTACTTAAGTATCTAATCTAACAAATGCACATTTCTATTTATGTTAAATTATTTACCTACAGAAAATTCCTAATTCCCCACCCTCCTAGATCAAAAGCTGGGTACGCCCATGTATTTGTATGTTACCCTAGACTAAATTGGCATCTTCACCTCACATATGAACTAAATCAGCTCACTGGCGGTTTAACTGCATACTTGAATACAAATAAAAATCATCTAGATTCTTAGATAAAATTCCTAACTACTCCACTGTCCACTAGACTTTTGAGTATGACCAACTTTGATAAAATAAAATACTAACATATTGTAAGGTAAAATAAAATATTCCTTTTCTGGTTCACCGGCTTTTAATATTTTGTTTTTTTCAGAGAAGCCTTCCCCTTCACAGGTAGATTAAGAAAATTATACCGTATATTCTAAAATAAATAATATCACACAATCCTATAGTAATTATCTAAGTTGTCACATTAAATATTTAGAACTTAGAATTAGAATTTACTTCCATAAAAACCTTCAAAGACGTGGTTAATAAATAAATTAACAACTTTGCTAATATTAAATATACATGAGACATATGAAATGTAAAGGTACTTACCGGTTGTGAGATTCCAATTGACCTAATTTGTTCGGTTTTTTCAAGATTTATCAATTTTTCTGCCTTAGTTGGAACTTCATGCACATTGCGCAATCTTTTACCAAATCGGCATGGGCCCCTTAAATAATACCTGCGTATAATTCTAACACGGGTATTTTCTTGACCATTGTAACCATCTTCGTTATTCATGATAATTATATTATTTACTTACACTGAATAATTTAAATTCTCTGACTTCTTGCAAAGGTTATCACCGAATTTGTGCCGCCCTATTGCTGGGTAATCAAAGACAGATTATCGGATTAGAAACTACTTATATATAAACAACCTAAAAAATATATATAGTTGTCATCGCTTATACGAGGGCTGGCCAATATTTTTTAGTCCAGTAAAGTCCAAAAAATTAGTTTTCATATGTAAACCCAGTACCAATAGTCGAAAATAAAAAATTGAATTGCGGGAGTTGTACAAAAAATAAAAACCACCCCAAAAATCAGTTTTTTGCATATTTCTCGAAAAATATAAAAGTTAGTTAAAAATTATTTAAACAAAATCGAAAGATAATAAAATTATCTACAGTCCTAAATCACTTTCCACAAAATTTCAATAGAAAATGAAATATTTGCAATTGAAAACGGGCTGCTATCTATAAAATACTCAAATAGGAAAAAAACAAAAAATAAACAACATAATATTTTTACACGTTTCTTTTTTTAGTTGTATTTACTTAACACAACCAATATTTCTAGAGAAAAAATGTTTTTTTTATTAACTTTTTGAAAAGTTATCACAGTTACATTTTTAGAGTTACATTTTTTATGATTCAAATTAAACAAAAACATTTTTTTTCTGTCTTGTTATAATGTATGAAAGTTTATCATTATTGTTCTCATTATTCTCAAGCGGCATTCCATTTTTACCTGATTTATCACCTGCATTAAAAATCTATTAAAACAAAAATCTCCCAAGAGTCTACGCCTTTGGAACTCGGCACTATAGAGAGAAGAAATATGTAATGTACTCTCTCACTCTCACGGAGGCACATGCTATTCATATTTCGTTCTCTTATTGTGTCTTAGTGGAATAAAGATAGCACTTTTACTGGCTTTGATAGGTTAAATGATTTCTAATTTTGTCAATCTTTTTTAATGGAACTCTAAAATTTTGCAACTGATGGAATCAAATAATTATTTATAAACTCTCGAGTTTGTAGTATATTGTTCGTTTTACGCAGCTCAATAATATATTTAACTGATCAACTGCGAGTGGTTAATAATAAAATTAGAAACTGTGAAATTGTGCACACTTTGTAATCTGCCTCTTTTAAATGAAAAAAAGTTATTGAAGTAAAAAAAATTGCTAGACCAATTTATTGGACATTTATCATTTATCAAAATTAAAAAAAGTAAATCAAAAGATGATAAAAAATATAAACTGTCGAAAAATAAGAATCATTTGAATTTCATGATGGTACGTACAGTTTAAAATTTCTTTTTTACACTTGGCGCAATCAAGCAAGTCATGTCATTTCATGATATTCAGATCGTTCGAAGACAAATTATCGTATTAAATCATACTGACACTTAAAATGTCAGTATCAGTGTCGAGTTTTATTTTAAACTTGGTAAAACGTTTCATTATAAAGATTTCAATTAATGAAACAAGTGTATGGTGAGGATTGCTTATCCCGAGTCCACGTGTGGTTTAAACGATTCAAAAAAGTCATAAGGTCATCAAGGTCGACGAACATCCTGGTCCGAAAAATTCCATGGTTACTCAAAGTAACACTGAAATTGTGCGTGAATTTATAAAAAATAAGCCAAAATATTCGTTACTATAGATGAAACCGGAATCGAACATGTTCAAATATCCAATTCATCGGATTTTGACCGATCATTTGGGACTTCGGAGAGTTTGTACACGCTTTGTTCTACACAAATTAACTGACGACCAAACTTCAAGTACAGCATTGTTACCGGTGATGAGATGAGGTGGTTTCAATATAATCCAGAAACCAAACGTCAAAGTCCCGAAAGGAAGCACCTGACTCGAGAAGTCAAAAATCAAAACAATGCTGATTTGTTTCTATGATTCAAAGAGAATTGGGCACAAGGAGTTCGTTACACCTGGTCAAACGATAAATGGTGTGTTTTATCTTGGTGTTACAAAGTATCCGTTATCACATATTCATCGTGTTCCGCCACAATGCCATAAATAAGGCAGCTGGCGCTTGTTGCACGATGATGCCCCTTCCCATCGCTCCACGCTCCTCACTGATTTCTCTATCAAAAATAGCATTTTAACCATCAATTATTCACCACACTCGCCTGATTTGGCTCTCTGCAACTTTCACCTCTTCGAAAAAACTTTATAAGGACAGCTTTATACTGACATTGAAGCCATTTAAAAGGCGCCGATCACCGGCCTGAAGGACATATCTTTGGCTGAACTCAAAAATTCTTTCATCAACATAATTGACCGTGCAAAACGTTGTATTGATGCACAAGGGGACTATTTTGAAATTAAAATAATGCCTTTTGCCGAAAAAATTAATATAGCATGTTGTGTTCTCAGTGAGGTGCACCAGTGTATATATATATATATATATATATATATATATATATATATATATATATATATATATATATATATATATATATATATATATATATCATCATTAGCCCATCATTAGCCCAATCCACTGCAGGATGAAGGCCTCTTCAGCATGCTTCCAACTCTCGCGGTCGTGTGCTTTTCTCCATTCCATATGAGGTCGTCCATTATGAGGTCATCAATCCATCTTATTTTCGGTCGTTTCCGTGGACGTTTGCGGTCAAGCGGTATTCCGTCCAAGATAGCCTTGGTTCATCTTTCGCCTCATCACCTCGCTACGTAGCACTAGCTGAATTTTTGCACTAGCTTTTCTTATAGTTGTGCTCAACGTACTCGACCCTGTCAAAAAGATTGCCTGCATTCTTCATTGTCCGTCGTTTTTTCATTAAATTAATGGTCTCAATGGAGATTTTTAACTGTTTGAAACATTTATCTTCTTGTACCATTAAAGCAGCCGTTTCACGCCCACTGTTAGCGAGTTCTTCATATTGGTCTGTAATTTACACCTACGCTGGGTCTTGCAACACAGCAAAGCGGTTCGACAGAGCAATCTCAAAATCGTTACCCCTCTCCAGCAGCTTCCCAGAATCCACATTGCCCCTTTTTAATCTTATCATTATTTTGCGCTATTTTGTGCAGTTTGTGTTAATCTTTGCTCATACCATTCGGCGGTCACTTTCAGTCATCAGGATTTTGTACCTACACTTCTCCTTGTGTAAAAGTTGGGCCACATCATCATAGAATACATCAATTTCATTATTCCTATAGCTTATAGTTGGTGTATAAACTTGGACGATTTGAAACTTAAATTTTTATTCAGCCTAATGACTCATTGGGCTAATCGATCAGATATACTTTCAAATTTTACTACACAGTTTTTCAGCTTTTGACTGATGAGGAACCTAGTTCCCCACATCGTCCATTCTCCATACCTCAGGTGTAGAGTACGTGTCCAGTTGTTTCTAGTTTGATTAACTCTTCGCCCTTTCTTCGTGTTTCACAGAGCCCAATAATATCCCAATGTATGATGTTCAACAGTTCTTGAAGTCGGGCCTACGTTTTCATTGTCCGTATTCGTTGTTCGCAAAACGTTATACTACAATATTCTCAAGATAGTAATCAGTATTCATGGATCTCGTATGCATAGGTACTAATTCTGTACGAGCATCAAAGCAGATGCCACCCTAGAATATAACAGAGCCATTGCCAAATGGAATCCTTGCAGAGATATTGCAGATAGCAGCCTCTGGATGTTTTAGGCTAACCCTAGTTTCATCTGTGAAGAAAACTTGTTTCCAGGCCAGATTTTAATGATTTCGACCAAAATATAACCTGGCAACTCTGTTCTCTTTAGTAAGCAAGGACGTAGTGGCTGGTCTCCTATTGCCTAATCCAACTTCATTTAACCATCCTCTAACTGTTCTAGATGAAATTGCGACATTGCGGGTAGCTTTGAGTTGGTTTCTCATTATAGAACTAGTAGCAGTTTTGTTTTTTAAAGCATATTGTCTAAGCAAACGTTTATCTCGGTCGTTAGTGCATCGTTTTCGCCCTTGCCCTGGCCTTCTAGAGTCAGTTCCTACTTCAGTAAAACGTCTTTCCATACGACTTATCGTGGAACGAAGTTTGCCTAACAAATTGGCAACATAACTCTGACAATATCCTTCGTCCAATAAAAGTGATGCCCGCACTACCTCGTATTCAGTTAAATTCCTTGTTCGATTCATTTTTCCAATTTTGCACAAGTCACAAAAAAAAATTGTTTATCTTCTAAAAAATCTTTAAAACTGTAAATCTAAACGAATTGTTTTGAGTGCTGTCATTAACAACGAAAAAAAATAATTTTATGAATCAATTCATACAATCGATAAACTTTAAAAGTGGCATACAAAAAAGATAAATTCATTTTTTGAATAATTTCATATTGTCTTAATTTTGACCAGGAGTATATATATATATATATATATATATATATATATATATATATATATATATATATATATATATATATATATATATATATATATTTAGAAAAATTATTAAATTAAAATAATTTTTTCAGAAAATTGAAATCCTAAAATACTTGCCCAGAATCAAATGTATATTTGCTCTCTTTATTCCACTAAGGCCCAGTAACGGTACGACACATGCGTAGTGTCAATGAAGTGTTCGCGGATCAACTGCACTGTACCACTGCGAGAGTGACAGAGTACAGTACATATTTCCTCTCTCTCTACTCCCGAGTACAAAAGGCGTAGATTTGGAGGGATTTTTATTCGAATTCGAATATTTTTTAGATAGCAACTGTTTTTAATTGCAAATATCTCATTTTCTATTGCAATTTTGTGGAAAGTGATTTAGAACGATTTTGTAGATAATTTTATCATTTATCGATTTTGTTTAAATAATTTTTAACTAACTTTTATATTTTTCGACAAATTTGCAAAAAAGTGACTTTTGGGGGGTTTTTATTTTTTTACAACTCCTACAATTCAATTTTTCATTTTCGACAATTGGTTTACATATGAAAACTAATTTTTTATCAAAATAGCAGATTTCCATTAGAAGTGGATGTTTAACATCCCCCTTTATTGGACTATTTAGGAAGAGTGCAACTAACTTAAAAAAACATGCATGCCACGTCCAACTTTTCCAACTTACTAAAAAATATGAAAAGGTGAAAAAATTTTATTTATATGCTGATTATGGGATTTTTACGCAAATAGCACATTTTTTTTTATGTAAGTCTGAGTAGTAAAGATTTGAAAAATAATATAATAAATAAAACAAAAGTACAAACTTTCATTGTTAATACACATTTTTAAAGGTTCAGTCGGTTAGGTTATGTATAAAATACAAAGAAATTACTTGAAACATTTAATTCTAAATGATTATTAAACAACATTACTTAATTAATGTGGCTTTTGAATTGGTAGTTTTTTTTATCTAGTCATCTATATTAGAATTAGTTCTTGAAGATATAGATAGAAGACAAAATTAGGTGTTTTAGGTGCATATTAATTAATCTTGAGCGAAATTTTGATTTTATTATATCCACATTATAGGTGATATATCTCTGATTTATCTTTTTTGTTTGTATTTTTGTAATTTTTGATACCAATGACCTAAATATATTATTAACTTGAATGAATGCTATTTTTCTTTCCTTTGTGGATATATTTCCGACAGCCCTTCTGTAGAGTTTTATTTTTAGGAGATTATCTATTGTTTTTTTCTAAATACCCGCAATGTGTCTGATGGTGTTTAGTTTCTTATTAAAATCTGAATCTGATAAAGGAATAATGATGAGTTTATGTACAAGGCTATGATTGATGTTGTTGTGGGTGTAATGACTTATTATGTATATGTATATATAAGAGGGTTTGCGGAATATCTTGAAACTATTACTTATTATTTAGTAGATGTTTAGAGACTGCAAGAATCAAAACAAATACCAAGATAAAGTAAATAAATCAACAAACAGATACACATAACAGATCTCATATAAGAATAAAGTGATAAACGAGAAAATTAATGTGTCATTGTGAAAAAAGCGTGGACTGCTCTATGTTAGTTCATCCATATGTTAGTCCATCCGTACCGTTTCTATAAGTAGAGTTAGTATGAAAATATGATACAAAGCTTTTTTACAATGATATTAATTTTCTTGTTCATCACTTTATTCTTATTCTAAAAATTATTTTTTACTTTTTAGTTCGGTTTACTATTAAAGCGTGTTTTTTAGTTTTTTTATAAATATAATTTATTTTTTATATTTTAGTTCAATCTGCTATAAAAGCGTGTTTTTTAATCTATTATTTATTTTTCGCCACTACCTACTCGTGGCGGGAGTGGGTAATTTGGGTGCCCATTGCCTTCCTTGGACATTGTGACCATGTCTCAGTTTCCCTCTCGGAAAGCAAATCTTTGATCCTGCTCAGGAAAATGGGACGAACTTATTATATTATTGTATTGTCAGGGTGAAAAGTCTTCAAAGATTCCGTTACATAGGTAGATATAGGTGAAGCTAATAAAAGCGTGTTAAAAAGCAATTAAATTAGTTAAGCAATAAAGGAAATTCAAAGTTATTATATCAAGCATCAAAAACACCGAGTAAAGGTAAGAAAACAAAACAGACATACATAGAAAGTTAAGAAGGAAAATCTCTAACGTCAGAACTTTAATGAGCCTTATTAGAGTAAAGGGCATGATAATCTTATAGAAGAATTGGACAGGCGGTTAACAAGCGGAATCCATATAGAGATAAAAGAAATTAAAGATGCCATAAAAAACTAAATCCTCAGGCGCTGATAAGTAAAAACCTAGAAATTCTACAAGATTGGAAACTGGTTACTATAGTCCCTATACGCAAAAAGGGAGACAATTTGGTGCAGTAATTACCGAGCAATTGTACATTATCAGGGGTTGGAAAATTATATAAACTAATACTAGGAGTGAGATTAAGAGAAGAATTTGAAACATTACAAGAAAATCAAGCAGGCTTCAGAGAGGCCTGGATATTTAGCAAAGGGCACATTATGGAGACAACTACAGGAGCCAAGAGTAATTTTTTTTTTATGCGGATTGGTCTTACAGAAAGCATTTGCCATGTCACCAAGAAAGAGGAGTTGGGATAGTGTAACAAAAAAAAAAGGTGTACCAACAACTTAAAATACTTTACAGTATCCTACCAGAACGGGCTCTGGCCTTCAATCTCCAGCGGTCAACTGGGTCTACATCTTCTCTGATCGACATATAGCCTGTGTCTTGGCGATGTTCCCCTTGATTTTTCAGGCTATCAACCACTCCATCAGCTCGTACAGGTGTTAAACATAACTAAGTAAAAAAAATTGGTAATTCCGACTGTAATACAATTTGTTTAAAATGTATATGTATGTAAAAGTCTATAATGCTTCTATCTCTCCGGCTAATTCTCGACCGTCAATATCACGCTCGTTTTCATAGAACAGTTTGGATTCCAAATCAATGCAATATTTCAGAAGTGCTGTTCTATCAATTTCGCTCAGTTACAACAAAAAAATTAATAAGCTCATATGATCTTTTAATCTTTCCTTTACCGACATTATAGTTATATCGAAAATACTAAAAAGTTTACTTTAAAATTAAGTTGGGAATCTGCGGGTGGATCATCGTCAGCTTCATAATCAAGAAATGTCTTTTTTGTCCTCTTTTTAATTTACGTTGAACTGTTAACATGAGGCTCCACATTTAAATCATATTCAGCAATTTCGGAATTTTATGAAAGGCATCGAATTCTTTATTTAATTTTCTTTTAATTAAATATGTTTGTAATAAATCACGCTCCTTTAAACATCCTGCAAGATTAAACTGAGCATTTTGAATTAATTTTCTTACAACATTTACTTTTGTAAAAATATCATACCAGATTGTAACTGAAGAAATAAAATTAAAATCCGTAATTTTATTTACAAACGAGACGGCCTCGTATCTTGTGTTTGCATCACATTTGGAATTTGTGGACAAATCATAAAACGAATCATAGATTTCAGGAAGAAAATGTCTTAATGGTTTTAAAGCTTCTACACGACTTTCTGATCTTGTATCAGACAGAGGTTTTAAAGTTATAGTATTAACGAGTTGAGTTAAAACATATCATCCCTGGGTAGATGAAGATAAAAGTACATAAATTTGCTGAACAATCGAAAAAAAATTAAACCTTCATTTGCGACTTTTGCAGCATCATTAGCTACTAAATTAAGCATGTGTGGTGCGCAAGCAGTGACGGTTGGTCCATAAGGGCACGTGGGCACGTGAAAATGAAGTGAAAAAAATAATTTCAAACTCTATATATTAATTTACTCTCTGTTCTGTCTATGATCACTCGCATTCTTGCGACTACTATAGTCTAGCATCCATAATGTCATTCGCGGTAACGAAATGGGTCATGGGTTGCCGAAGCGCACCGATTAAAGAACACATGCTTTGGGCACAGACAAGTTTGTGCCGCTACTGTTTTCTTTACTACCGCGTGCGAAAAACAAAGATAGAAATGCATTTCTTCGCTAGTAACCCGGAGATTAAACGCATTTATAACGTTATATCTTGGGCGCTGCCCCATTCTCGATAATCATGTGTTTTTCACAATCGCGCTTTTCGTCTTTTTCAGTGGTTGCAAAGTGAATGTTTTAAACGATTATAATAGCGAAGATGAAATCAGTGCAATATATGAATAGAAATAATGTCACATAAACATTTGAGGACCGAATTGTCATTTAAAATCCTGGATGGCCGACACCAAATCTGCAAATCGAGCAAGTTAATATTACTCAAAAAAATTATTACTCAAACAATGTTGTTCAAACAACAAAAAACAAAAAAAAATTAAAAATATTACTCAAACATTTAATAAAACCGTGTTTGAGAAGTATTCGTGGTTATTATATTATGTGGATGCGAGTGGATGTGGAACAAATCAATTTTATTGTTTTCTGTGCATTTTGGTACAAGTCGGAAAACCAGTGAGTGCGGCCGATCTTGATCCTGGCTGGATTAAACACGGTATTAATGATTTGAAACATTTGGACACAAAGGTAAAATCGAGTTCTATTTCACAATGACAGTTGAAAAATGAGCTAGAAATTAGTATGTTGGGGAAGACAGACATTCGTTTTCAACTCAGTACTTCACATCGGGACTCTATTAAAAAGCAAAATAAAATTGTTGATAGCAATCGTTACTTATTGTCCAAGTTAATTGACGGTATAAAATTCTGAGGGGCATTTAAGCTTGCCTCTGCGTTTGAACGTACACTTCAGAAAATCCTGGCATTTTCAGAGGGCTAGTAAATTTGATGGCCGAAATAGACAGTATTTAGAAGCTCATTTAAAAGACTCTAAAAATAAATTATTACTAGGTATTTTCAAACTAACCCTGAACAAATTACTGAATTCCATGTTGCATGTTTGTCGCGATTTATTAAAAAAGAAAACTCACACAGCAAAACATGGTGCCATATAGGCCGATGAAACAACCGATACATCTACTGAAATGCAGATGGTTTTTATAATCAGATATGTTAAAAATGGCGAAATTTACAAGAGATTCTGGGGCTTTTTAAGACCAAAAATCACACAGCAGATGGAATTGCAGACGACATTCTGATCGTGCTAAGCTAGTTAGGAATAGTCGACAAAGAACCTAAGAAACTCATAGCCCAAAGTTATGATGGTGCTTCCGTGGTGAGAGGTACAGTTGGAGGAGTACAAGCCAAAATTAAAAATATTTATAAGAATGCACAGTATATTCAGTGCTATGCTCACCAATTAAATCTAATAATTGGAAGGTGTTGTTACAATAGAAAAAGGTGTAAAGGTGTTTTTTTGCAAATCTGTCTGCATTTCCCGCTTTCTTTTCTCGACCATCCAAAAGGAGCACTGTTCTGGACAGCGTCGTGAAAAAGGGTCTACCCGTGCGGCCCCTACCAGATGGAACTTTATGTCTAAATGTGTGAATACTGTTTACATTTACAAAGAAGAATTGCAAACATGCCTTATGGAAATTATGGATGCCGAGTCGGATAAAAAATCTATTAACCAAGCTCTGGGGTTAATAAATTATTTGTGGATAATAATTTTAAATTTTGGTTGTTTTTCTTCAATTAAATACTGTCTCACTGCGACATTATCTTTGATCAACTGCAAAGAAGGCAACTAGAGGCACTTTGGTAGAGAATTTGGTAACTTTTTCAACAACCATTCAAAATATTAGAGACAATATAGAAATAAAAATTAATCAAGAATTTGGTAACTTAATTGGTGAAGAATCATAGAGAATCGCAGAAAGAAACGGAAATTTACTGACAAAGAGGGGAGGACCCCAATCCAAATATTGTGAATATCTATATAATGAAGACATTAAAACTGTAACCTGTTCATTAATTCTGGACAATTTTTAATGTGACTAACTAATTGCTCAAATCTTTTTAAAATCCTTGATAGACGTTGCCAGTCTTTGGATCCGCTTGCAGATAAACTACTACTATCTACACTTAATACATGATTAAACAATTTACATGGAAAACATAATACTCTTTTTTAGAATGTTAGAAATATTTTTCCTTAGAATTCGCGGGATACTATTTCACCATTTGGCAATCTTTTTCTGCGATAATTATCAAAAAGCTTATTTTGAAAGCATCTTTAGGATAATAAAAATTACAAGTCTGATTTGCACCAATTTCAACAAATAGTACTTTCTGCTTATTAGTTAAAGTTTCGGGCCACGTCCGTGGATCTTCCAGCGTCAATACGTTTACAGCATCTCATTCTAAAACAGGTTATGAAGTAGAAGGAACTGAATCTAGATCTACGATCCCTATATTATGGGCTTCTTGCTGTATAACATCAATATCAATATTATATCCTTGATGGCTATTTCTGACACAATTTTCTCCTCGTTAACGAATGATTCGCTCAATTCTTTTATTGGAACCTTCGGTGTGAAACACTAAACTCGAAGAGATTTACCACTAAACACCAAATCACTTTTTTAAATTTGTTTTGAATTGATTTTTTAGTGATTTTTTCGTGTTCAGATCATTCTGCCGCTCCTCATGTGTTGCCACCCGGGTGCTTTGAACCCGCTGCGCCCGAGTTTAACCGGCCTTGTATATGGAATCCTTCAAGAATTAAGCTTATTATACCTTTCAAAATTCTGCCTGACATTTAGAGAAAGTCGCATCACTTAGAGAGAGTTACAAAATGTCCTAAGTTTTTAAATTTAAATATCCGTCCCAGGGTGGAAATCGGTTAGTTTAAATGCTGCTTTACCAATAATTATTGCAGAGAAATGCGTAAACTAAAATGCTAAATAGAGAAAATGTTCTCTATAGATAATATAATTCTGATCTCTTGTGCATTCGCCACAACGCAAGGGCGTTGAAGCGCTCCTCCTCCAACATTTATCACAGTGAACATTTTTTCAGAGCAAAACACCATATTTTATTTCCGTTCAGTTTCTTTTCTTTAACTCATTTTAAGATATCATTAAAAATTAAAATCTTCAAATGTAGAGGAACGTGTGTCGACCTATCACACCAAATAATGTGGATAAAAATGCCATCCTCTCGGCACAATTTTTATATTGTTGGTCGCACGTTGACCTCCAGCGACCATATGCCACGTCATCTTTTCTCGTCGTTAGCGTTACATGTTTTGATGGTTGCCAGAATTCGGGGGTATAACTGCTTTTTAAAACATGCAATTTGGACGTAGATTCCCTGCGACTGAGCGTATCGGTAATTAGTTTTAAATGCTGATTTGACGGGTACGAAGCGTTTGATGTCTCGCGTCGCCTATTTCGTTCGCCTCGCGAATACTTGTTTTGATTTGGGATTTGCTACGCGTGTACACACTGAGTAGTACTTTTTAAATAAAAATAATCAACTTTTAATTGCAAACATAAAGATGTCTGATTTAAAACCATTAATAATAACTAATTTAAGTTTGGAGGAGAAAGTTGAATTTAAAACTAATGGTCCTCCCACCCCGTGTTGAATTTGAGTCAAATTCAAAAAAAAAATGTAAAAATAAGGCAAGTTGTACGCCAAAAATTGACAGTAAACTACATATGAAAGTTTTCCCACGATAGAAAAAGAAGATTTGAAGACCGAATTGGAAATGTTTTGTTCAAGGCCCGAGATTTGTCAAAATGAAGACATTAAAGGCTGTTTAAAGACATTAAATTTTATTTTAAATATGGGACTAGATACAGCTTTTAAGAAATCACTAAGGCATTGAGAATACTAGTGACTATGCCGATGACCACACCCGAAGCCGAAAGGTGCTCTTCGATTTTGAACTCGATTAAAACATATTTAAGAAATTCAATGGCTGAAGATGGACTAAATGCTTTGGGTATGCTAAATATTGAGAGTGTTATGGTCGAACTAATTCCGGACTTTAATGAACAAGTTATTGAAAAATTTATTTTCGACAAAAACAGGCCGTTGTAATTTCACATTAAGAACCAGGAAGCGGCGATGTATTATTCACCGACAAAAATGTGTACGATGATACCTTTTTTGTCATAAGACTTTGATATGTTTTTAACTTTTCACTTTTTCGATTTTCCTCTATTGATTTGCAGCTACAATAAACTGTTTGAATGGTTTATTCTTCAGGAAACGGCAAGTACCTACTTATTCATTCCTTTGTCTGCTCAACAAGCAGCAACCCGTCCTCCAATGTCCTTATAAGTAGTAACAATGCAAAATTTTAATGGTTTCCAGGTTCACCTCCGGTATAGGGTTTCAATAGCACGAAAAGTAAAAATGAAAAAGGGGAAAGCAAAAAATCTTCAGCACTATTTTCTTCTACTCCCCCTCCCCCACTTTAAAAACCCATGAGCCGCCACTGTTATGATCGTCAGCTGCTCCGGAATATGTTAGATCACTTTGTGCATTTCAAGATTAAAGTTATATAAAATCACCTTAAAAGAGTTTAACTTCAAATTTAACTGAGTATGAGTATCTTAAAAGCTGATTGTAGCGTTCACAAATTCTTGACCACTACAGGTAGCATTCGTAAATTGTTGATCACCACTGGTAGGTTTATTTCGGACAAATTCTTAACTGAAACAGCTCCGGTATCGTTTTGGACAAGGCAAGACAGTCTAACTCCAAATCTCCAGGTGAGAGGACGTTTTCGCGCCTTACCCTTCCGACCGAGGTACGTAGGTTTGCTGGCCAAGTCACGCTTGGGTTGATTTTTCTGATATTCTTATAGAGGGTTTTACGACCCGGCAGCAGAGAATCCGATCAACAGACACCAGGCCATTGAACGACCACCTATTACAGAGCCCGACCGTCGTAGAAACCTTACACCTTTTTGGGGCCACATGGCAGAGTAATCGGTTGGTCAGATCGAGATTATTTCGGGACCCCCGCATAGGGATACCGGACTGCCCGCAGTCGTACTCAGTGTTTTTGGACACCCAGTACCGGATAGGCAAGGATAGACAACATCAGGAAATAAGGCCAGATAAACATTTTTTTATTATATTTTCATGTACCGTTAAGGATTGCAATTACCAGTTATTTTTTACAAATACATTATTACCATAATTTCTTATACTGATAATGGTCACGTTATCATCTTATATTTTGTATCTATTTGCCGTCTGACCATTCTTGGTTACCCTAGCGTTATATATTTATCTTTTTACTATTGTCAGAATAGAGGAAATAACCTCTACTTTGTAAGTATAGGGACATAGAGACCAGCTGGTGTAATTCAGAGCTGTTTATTTGATTTTTGATTTCTTTCACGGTAAGGTTTGGAGAACCACCTTCCCTAAACCTTCCCGTGTCTTTTGTTTGATAGTTTTAGTTATTCCTTTTTTTTGCGTGCTTTGTGTCGTTCTTTTTTGAGTGTGCTTTTATAATATATATGTATACAATTCTAGTAAACCGTTTTATTTACGATAGACCCCTTCCCGGTTCCAGGGTCTTTTCCGATATATGAAGTAACCGGGTGGCACTCAACTTTTGTCGTGGCTTCATTCTGTCCTGGACCTTCTTCCCGGTGCTCCCGACGAACAGCTGCCGTCGCTGTGATCTATATATTTTTTATTTTGTTTCAAAAGAGAAAATATTAGGTCACATAAATTTGACGCTCAACAACGTGGGGCTTGATTTCAAGGACAGTTTGATGCTAGCGTTTTTAAGCACAATCTCGGAAAAGGAGGCACAAGTACGGAGGAATTGTAAAATTGTTAATGAATAGAAACATTAGAAGTCAATAAAATTGCTAGTTAAGGCGGAAACGCATTTCCAAATCTTTTTTAAAGAAAAAAAAACCATCGAGATAGCGAAGAACATTCCTTAGGTGTATCGGATGATACAGTAGTTTGGAAATTTTAAATGTCAAGGTCAAATTAAAATAACTAAATATCCGAAATAAATATATTTGCGAGAAGGAAGAATTTTCTTATCAGTTCGTCAACATTTTTTTGAGAAAACAAAATTCGCCTTCGATAGCGTTCTTTCTATTTTATTTTGCAGTTTTAATTTATATTTTTATTTTTGAATAATGTACAATGACCTTGTATATTTGCAATTGGAGTTAATATAGAGTTAATCTATTTTCTATTACGGTATTGTATCTGGGATACCGGGAGAGTTAGTTTAGTTTTTCTGAATTTAATACCGGGTCTTTTTAGAAAGATTTGGGAAAGTAAAAATTTTTTGGTAAACGTGGTCTTACGCTTACATGTTGTTTTTGATCTGGTTTTTAAATTTTGTTAGATCATGCTGGCTGACGAAAGATTTAAAGTTAACAATTTATTAAACTATAAACTGGACTATTACTTAGAAAGAATTCGCTCAGTTTTTATAGTGTTGGTTTTTCGATTTCGATTTCGAAAAAATGTTTTTAGTTTCTTGGAGCAAGTTTCCGACTTATCCCAGTCTCGTAATTTTTCAGAGATAGAACTTTTTAATTCAACTGTCGAATTTTTCGTTGGCGACGCCTTTGTGTGGTTCCGAAGTGTTAGGGGTGTTGTGTCAGATTGGTCAGGTCTTGTTTCAAGGTTGAAGAGAGATTTTTTGTCTCCTCATGCAGACGATGATGTCTGGGAACAAATCCGGCCAAGGAAACAGAGACGCGCAGAAGCAGTTATTATTTATGTGGCTCAGATGGAGAATTTGTTCTCTCGGTTGTCCGTGACCCCTGCTGAAGTTACCAGAGTCAAGTACATCCGGAGGAACTTGTTGCCTGAATATGTGGCGCAGTTGGCGTTACACGATACTGTTACTGTCTCTGAACTATCTGCTTTGTGTAGGAAGTTGGAGGATGTTCTACCCTCTACTTCTAGAAAACCCTCTCTTTCGATGACCCTCATAAGAGTGGCTGGTCACGTCGAGATAAGAGAGAGAGTGCTGGTGGTTCTAAGGAAAATCCACTTCACCGTGAGTCAAGTTGTTTTAGTGGTAAGGATGTTCG
Organism: Cosmopolites sordidus; assembly: GCA_031761425.1. Lineage (NCBI taxonomy): Eukaryota > Metazoa > Arthropoda > Insecta > Coleoptera > Curculionidae > Cosmopolites > Cosmopolites sordidus. The sequence continues at coordinate 251,338 of JARFXV010000243.1, forward strand.
TAGTTTTGTAGTTAGTAAAGATTCTGGGAGACCTCCTGCGGTTGTGTGTAAGGGAGATAGGAAAAATAGCCCTAAACCTAAGGTTGTGTGTTTTAACTGTAAGGGAGTCAATCACACCTTTCGTTCGTGTACCGAGAAGAGAACAGTTTTCTGCTTCCGTTGTGGTGAACCTAAAGTTAAGCTTGGTTCTTGTCCTAAGTGCTCAAAAAACTAGTTAGGCTATCAAGTGTCGCATGCGGGCAGTATCCTGATAGAAGGCAAACCGCAAGGTCAAACGTTAACGGGTCAGGTTGGAACAAATGGTTAGAAAACGTATCTAATTTTTATTAGACTTATACCTGTGATTCGGAAGTTTTACCATTGTTTCTAAAAAGGGTTAATGATAATTGTCCATATCTTTCTGTCAAACTTTATGATCAGAACATCATTGTTTTATTAGATTCTGGAGCTAACACCTCTATAGTTGGTGCTAGCGGAGTTAAGACCTTAAAGAGACTCAAGATTAAAATTCGTCAAAGCAATAACTCTAGTGTGTTTACTAGTGTGCTAGGTGCAGTACGAAAATATTCTGATAACCCTCCAGTATCCAAACTTTTTTCCATTGACGATCTTTCCGTTATCCAAAGGGCGGAGGCTCTAGAACTGTTAGATTCTTTTAGAGAACTTGACAGGAAGGATAGGTTAGGACGGACCGATAAGATTAAACCCTCTATAGATACGGGCGATAACCAACCTTTCAAAAAGAAACCTTATTTACTCTCCCCCTATATGCAAGATATTCTGATTAAAGAGTTAGATTCTATGATCCAGTTGGGCGTAGTCGAGGAATCTCATAGTCCATAGTGCTCCCCAACGCTTTTGGTAAGGAAGCCCACTGGTGCATATAGATTTTGTTTTGATGGAAGATTTTTGAACGCTCTGACGAAACACGATAGTTTTCCATTACCCCACGTAGACAGAATACTGAGTAACTTACGTAATGCCAAATACATTTCCTCCATTGATTTGAGAAAGGTATTTTGGCAAATACCACTTGAAGACGCTTCTAAAGAAAAAACCGCTTTTTCGGTTATCGGTCGTGGACAATTTCAGTTTACAGTCGTTCCCTTTGGCTTGTGCAATGCGGCACAAACACAACAGAGGTTGGTTGATTCGATATTTGGACCTAAATACGAACCACATATTTTCTCGTATCTGGATGACATATTGCTATGCTCTCCTACCTGGGAACATCATGTGGAACTTTTAAAGACCGCTAAGAACCTACTTAAGGAAGCTGGTCTTACTGTTCATTTAGAAAAGTGCCAATTTTTTAGGACATCTTTAAAGTATTTAGGATATATAGTCGGTAACAATTCTCTAGCTACTGATCTGTCAAAGGTTGAGTCTATGTCGAACTATCCGCGTCCGCGCACTTCAACCGAGGTGAAACGTTTCATTGGTATGTGTTCATGGTACCGTAGGTTCATTAAGGACTTTTCTTCTCTTGTTAGTCCCTTGAACGACCTTCTTAAAGGCAAGAAAAAAAAACAAGCCATAGAGTGGAATGAGAGAGTGGAGTCTGCATTTTTAACCATCAAACAGAAACTTATAAGTGCACCAATCTTAGCTCAGCCTGATTTTAATCAGAAATTTTTCGTCCAGTCCGATGCGTCTGATGTCGGCATTGGAGGTATGTTGACCCAGTTTATAGACGGAGAGGAACGAGTAGTCGCTTACGCGAGTCGCTCCTTATCTAGAGCGGAGAAGAATTATTCAGTGACGCAGCGTGAATGTTTAGCCGTTATATTCTGTATTGAAAAGTTTAAGCCTTGGATAGAAGGTTCTCGTTTTACGGTCATCACTAATCATTTTAGTCTCATGTGGCTTTTTAATTTAAACACTCCGTCAGGTAAACTTAGTCGTTGGTTACTGAGGTTAAGACAGCATACTTTTGACCTACAGCATAGAAAAGGTTCGATGCACTTGGTTCCTGATGCTTTGAGTAGAATACCGCATCCTGAGGCAGAGAGTAGCCTTTCAGCAGATTCCGAGAATACGTGTTTGCAAGTTTCATTCATCTCGATCGAAGTAAATTCTCTTGACCCCTGGTATATTGCGCTCCGTGAAAAGATTGTAAACAACCCGGACAAATTTCCTCAATGGCGAGTTGAGAACCACTACATTCAGAAATTCATTCCTTGTAAGCAGAATCATACTTTTAATATTCGAGAGTGGAAAACCTTGGTCCCTAAACCTCAGAGAGCGAAAATTATCGAGTCGTGTCATATTCCTCCCACTAGTGGCCATTTTGGTTTTCGGAAAACCTTTTTCCGAGTACAGGAGATGTATTTTTGGCCTAAGATGAGGTTAGATATTTTGAGATTTGTAAGAAGGTGTTTGGTGTGTGGCGCTCAGAAACACTCAAACTTAAGTAAGATTGGTATTATGGGTAAGGAGAAGGTAGTTGACCGACCTGGTCAAATCATTTCGTTAGATTTTATAAGTCTTTTCCTCGTTCCAGAAAGGGTAACAAATGGTTATTGGTAGCCGCGGATTGGTTTTCTAAGTACACATTCATTTTTCCGTTGAGAAATGTCAAATGCCCTGCGGTCATGAACCATATAGAGAATCACATATTCCTTTCGGTTGGAGTTCCCCAAATTCTGATTTGTGACAACGCTCCGAATTTCAAGAGCAAGGGTATGAAGGAATTATGTGACAGGTATAAAGTTAAGCAATGGTTCGCCCCGTTTTATTCTCCTCAGTGTAACTTCGTAGAACATAATAATAAAACCATTACGACAGCTATCAGGTGTTACATAGATAGACACGAAGACTGGGATTTGCATATTCCGGAAATCAGACACACCATCAATACCGCGATCCATGAAGTAATCGGTTTCCCCCCGTCATACCTGATGTTAGGAAGGCATGTTCCCTTATCTGGAGAATATTATAACTCCCCTTTCCCGGACCAATCTGTTGAAGTCTTACCTGGTGACAGGGGCAGTTATGCCGAGAACTTGAAAGAGTTTCGTGATTTGTTTGTTGAGGTGCGTCGGAAACTTCACTCCGCATATGAGAGGAATTCAAAATCCTATAACCTCCGGAAACGGGATGTAAGTTTTAAAGTGGGTGATAGAGTTTGGCGTCCAAGAAGTTGTCGAGTGTTCCGATATGTTCGCATCGAAACTTAGCCCCAAACACATTCTTTCCTTTGTTTTTAAGAAGTTGTCTCCTTTATTTTACGAACTAAAAAATAAGGATGGGTAACGTGCAGGGAAATGGCACGTTAAATATTTATTACCCTGTGTAGAGTCTTCCGATATTCCCGGAGTTCACCATAGTTAGACTCAGTGACGTTTTTGATGTATTTTTTGTTCTGAGTTGGCAGTTTTTAGGTATAGCCTCGCTCAGCCTTTTTAGTTCTTTTTTGGAAACGTCACTTTTCACTTTTCTTTTTCTTTTCCTTTTTGTACTTTTCCAGACTTGTTCAGTAAGAACAAGCCTGTGTTACGTTATCGAGTTTGCGCTAGACGCATCTTATTTGAGAGGAGAAATCTTGGTTCCTCCGTTTTGAGTTTGTCTAGAATTACTTGGAGAGTAATTCTAGGTTTTGTTTAAGTGAAATAAGGGCCTTACTTCGTTTTGTCGGCATATGGCAGTGTTGTCCACCTTTGGTTCCGCTGTGCCCGTGCGGCGATTTACCTCGTAACCTTAGGATCAGATGGCATTTCCATTGCATGTCGTTGGCTTTAGCCAAGTTACGTTCTGTAGAAGTTTCGCGTTGGCACAAATTGCCACGGAAAAGTTTTTGTTTTGTCGACACTGGACGTTGATGTCTGCCTTTGATTCCGTTGTGCCAGAGTGGCGATTGAGCTCGTAACCTTAGGAACAGCTAGCGTTTCAGTTCGGTGTCGCAAGTTTTACTTAGCCAGGTTGGATTTACGTGGGAAGTAAGTCATGAATTGGCTTGCGAATTTTTCGCGGTCGTTCTGCATTAAGTTTCGCGTTGGCGTGAATTGCCACAGAGACGTTTTCTTTGGTTGACACATGGCCGTGCTGTTTCTCTTTGGTTCCGTTGTGCCCGAGTGGCGATTGAACTCGTAACCTTAGGACCTGATAGCATTTCCATACCGTGTCGCTGGCCGTAGCCAGATTGTGTAGATTTACTTGAGAAGTAAACCGTGAGACTATATGTGCGATTTTTCGCGGTGATTTGCGTGACGTTCCGTGTTGGTGTGATTCGCCACGGTATCGTTTTCTTTATTTGACACTTGACAAAGATGTCCGCCTTTGGTTCTGCCGAGCTCAAGTAGCATTTGAGGCTCGTAACCTTAGGATTAGATAGCGTTTCCGTTTGGTGTCGCAGACTTTAGTTAACTCAGTTGTATTCGCTTGGGAAGTGAATCTAGAGTTGTTCCTGCGAGCTCCTCGCAGCGAGGCTGCGTTACGTTTTACGTTGACGTGATCCGCCACAGCAAAGTTTTTTCGACCTTTGGTAGTGCTTTCCGCCTTTGGTTCCGCTAAACCCGAGTGGCAATTGGACTCGTAACCTTAGGATTAATAGCGCTTCCATTCGGTGTCGTTGGCCTTTGGCCCGGGTTTGATGGTGAATATGTTGGTACTACCTTTCGTTAGATAGTTTGGCGCCGTGGGAAGGATTTAGGCAAATATAAATGTATTTATGCTTGGATTTTAGGCCTTTCTCATAACCAACAACTGTAGCCTTCAGCCAATAGATTTTTCTATGTCTAGATTTTTAAATTGGTACGATTGAATGTTACGAGGGAATTGCGTTATTTTGTCTCAGCGACAAGCTTGTTTGCTTTTCTGGTTTAGAAGTCCGCACCAATTATAACCTACCGAATTTGACCTACTTATTGTGACTCCCATAGGGACGTGTAATACGCGAAAGTTATTAACATTAAAGCTAGGGACAACCACGCTTCTGTGTTTCACAAGCGCTCGTTATTGCTTATTTCGCTACTCGTATTCTCTCAGTCCTATTTCTAGACTCGACTATGTCGGTTTTCTTTATTTTATCTCGCATCTTAGTTCACTATCATGCAGGCTTTAGAGTTATTTTTTTCAGTGTAAATCACTGAGTATTTTTCCATTTTTAAGGGCCGTTTTAGGACGGGTGCCCTAGGATTTCGGGATACAGTCCTTGGACAATTCTCGGGGAAGGACACACTATGGGGGGTGATCATCTGGTTGCGACTTCGCCTCGTAATTGGGTGTCACTACTGAGTGGCATCTCAGCTCCCTCAGAGTGCGTTCCGAAAGGCCTATGGCAGTGTCTGTTTTACGGTTCACCTTGTAGATTATCACTTAATTTCGTTTGAGTTTTTTTGTAAATTTTAGTTTGGCGAAAACTATATTTCACTTCCTTATTGTGGTGGATATAGGGGTTATTGTTACGTGTTTTCCGCCTTTTGGAAGTTCACTTGCTCTCAGATCGTTTTAAGGGAGGTCTGGAGACGTGGCTGCGAGTGTTGTGTTGTTCAGCTGACGTTGGTAAACGAGGTGTCTTTCCTTTCAGTTTTCGGTAAGGGCACGCAATGTCAACTGAGTTACCGTCGCACCCACCTAGCCGTTATGATCTAACCAGCTTGATCAGCATGACGTCCGTAAAGTCATAGCCTTGGGTTCCTGGATGACTTTCTGGGTAGATGAGTTATCTTCCGAAATTTATTTGGTGTTGTGTTTTGAATATCGTTTGGTATGTACTTTAGAGTGCACACGTTGTATCTATATTCCCTTTTCGTATTTGGTATACAAGAGGATATTTCCTTTTTTTGGTATTTTCTTTTGGGATAGATTGGGTATTTCCTTACCACTGTTCCAATGTTCCAGTATTCCATTCCATAGGTATACGCTTCAAGGTAATCTCCGATATGGACCGATCAAAATTAAAGCCTCCTCTCGCAGTCTTTAATTTTCTTTTTGGAGGGAGGTAATGTAGCGTTCACAAATTCTTGATCGCTACAGGTAGCATTCGTAAATTGTTGATCACCACTGGTAGGTTTATTTCGGACAAATTCTTAACTGAAACAGCTCCGGTATCGTTTTGGACAAGGCAAGACAGTCTAACTCCAAATCTCCAGGTGAGCGGGCGTTTTCGCGCCTTACCCTTCCGACCGAGGTACATAGGTTTGCTGGCCAAGTCACGCTTCGGTTGATTTTTCTGATATTCTTATAGAGGGTTTTACGACCCGGCAGTAGAGAATCCGATCAACAGACACCAGGCCATTGAACAACCACCTATTACAGAGCCCGACCATCGTAGAAACCTTACACCTTTTTGGGGCCACATGGCAGAGTAACCGGTTGGTCAGATCGAGATTATTTCGGGACCCCCGCATAGGGATACCGGACTGCCCGCAGTCGTACTCATTGTTTTTGGACACCCAGTACCGGATAGGCAAGGATAGACAACATCAGGAAATAAGGCCAGATAAACATTTTTTTATTATATTTTCATGTACCGTAAAGGATTGCAATTGCCAGTTATTTTTCACAAATACATTATTACCATAATTTCTTATGCTGATAATGGTCACGTTATCATCTTATATTTTGTATCTATTTGCCGTCTGACCATTCTTGGTTACCCTAGCGTTATATATTTATCTTTTTACTATTGTCAGAATAGAGGAAATAACCTCTACTTTGTAAGTATAGGGATATAGAGATCAGCTGGTGTAATTCAGAGCTGTTTATTTGATTTTGGATTTCTTTCACGGTAAGGTTTGGAGAACCACTTTCCTTAAACCTTCCCGTGTCTTTTGTTTAATAGTTTTAGTTATTCCTTTTTTTGTGTGCTTTGTGTCGTTCTTTTTTGAGTGTGTTTTTATAATATATATGTATAAAATTCTAGCAAACCGTTTTATTTACGATAGACCCCTTCCCGGTTCCAGGGTCTTTTCCGATATATGAAGTAACCGGGTGGCGCTCAACTTTTGTCGTGGCTTCATTCTGTCCTGGACCTTCTTCCCGGTGCTCCCGGCGAACAGCTGCTGTCGCTGTGATCTATATATTTTTTATTTTGTTCCAAAAGAGAAAATAATAGGTCACATGATGCTGAGAATCTTAAAAGCGTAGATACAAAAAAAAACTGGAAGGTAGGTATATGTGCAACTATATTAAAATGTAGTAACATTTATTATTAAAGTTTAGTAATACAAGAAAGTTTTAAGACAAATAGCAATTAACCAACGTTCAAATTAAATAAAACAAAATATATATATATATATATATATATATATATATATATATATATATATATATATATATATATATATATATTTATATTTTATATTTAAATTAAAAAATCCTTTTTGAAAGACTGCATTAACAATTAAACATTTGTATAAACATAAAGTATATATAAGCATACATCAAAAAAGAAAACTAGGATTAATCTACCAATCTAACAAATAAAAAGAAATGCCAGAAAAACTAAAAATTAAACTTTATACGCACAACACACTTTATAAACATTTACACATTAAACATATATGGGAAACCGTTGTGATGTTTCCCCTTGGTCATTCTTTCTGTCATACTGACTTATAAAGGTACCATCTTCATTCATACTTTCTACAGAAAATCAAAATAAGAAAAAAAAATATAAAACAAATTTACAGCGATAAAAACAAATACTTTAACTTCTTGGACATAAAAAAAAACAAAATAAATATTTTAAGAAAAACTCTTCTACACTAATATATTGTTCATTTTAAATGGCTAGCTTCCGTTAATAGCAGAAAATAATACTGGACATGTATCTATTGTATATTAATTTCAGTAACTTAAATGTTTTCGTTAAAATTTTCTATTGCTTCACTCAAAACTTGAATCAGTCTGATTAGATTGACTAGATAATTAAGAAAGTTGCGAAAAAGTATCACCATCTGGGCCTATGTTTGGTTCACTGCTAATAGATGCATTTTCATGCGAATTGTTGTCTTCACTGTAAAAATAAAATAGGGTAGAGCGGGGCTAGTTGATCATAGGGACAAGTTGTGCAATTGAAATATCTCGAAAACTAAGCAACCTACAACAAAAGTGTGGCGAAAAGAAAGGGTTATGGAAGGGGAATACATAGCGCGACTGTCAATTGCTGTCCGGTGCTCCGATAAAATAAGAGAACGCTTTGCTTTTTTTCGGTAAAAAAAATATTACAGGTCATCATAACTTTTTTACTATACTCGTATAAAAACACTTAATAAGGACCACATAAGTATTTAAAGATTACTTAATTATTGTTCTTTCGATTATAGATGGTTATTTATTTTTAACACTTGTTTTTTTTATAACCTAATTTTTATTTCGTTGCCTCAACTAGGGCTAGTTGAGCAACGCACTCCACTAGATCTTCATTGTAGAAATCAAATTTTTCTTTAATAAATTAATAACCATCAATTAATTTGTACATGTGATTATTATACATAGAGTTTACTGATTAAAATGACTTATTTTGATAATTGTATTAATGATTGTTGTTACATTTTAAGATGTGTACATATAAAACAAAGACCTCAAAAGGTATAGCTACTAGTCAACAATTGAGTGATGCAGCAAATGCTCTAAAGGAAAAAATGAGTGTAAATGCTGCAGCCAAACAATTTAATGTTAACAGGGGATGGCTTTAAAGGGATATGTTTGTATTAATTGTGACAGAGACAAAGATGATTAACATGTTGGAATTATTTATCATCTAGCACTATTCTTGATTTCATAATTAGTTACTACTTTACTTTAATATTTATTTGCGTTATAAGTATTCTTAAATATATAATTTTAAAAATAAAAAGTGTAATCATAATCCAAAGATTGGAAATATTTAATTTTGTTTGATTTTAATTTTATTGTTCCAGAGATATAATGACAATATGAGAAATGTCTGAATGATTGTGTCGTGTTCATATAATTTTCTCTTTATATGGGGTTTTCTCCACGATCTAAAACTCAAAAAATATCAAAAATATCTGTTCTTATGTAAATAAAGAATCACTGGGTAAAAACAAAAAACCAAACGGAGACAAATTTCTCAGTGATTCTTTTTGTAATAAATATGTCTAACGAACAAAATTTTAAAAATAATAATATATAACTTTTAACGTTAACGTTTCGGGAAGTATTCTCCTCTCGTTTTCAAGACGAATCTAAAAATAAAGTATATTAATTTCTATAAATTCTATAAATTATGAGACCGAAAATAAATATATTTTTTGTGTATGTCAATGATACATTGACAATTAGTTTTTATATTAATTTTTTTAAATTTTTTTTAATATATTTTTTTTATATATTAATATATTGGTGAGGTTTACCGTGTGATTTTGATTGTTTATTCAAATTCTTAAATGTTTTTAATTGATTTCTTTAGAATCGGGAACCAATTGATTGTATTTGTATTTATTTCCTACTGTTTTAATTGTGTCAGAAATACCGCAGATATAATCAATTGTAAGGTTAATTGTTTGAGAGTTATTATTATCGTTATTAATAACTTGTCTGTTTTGTCTAGTATCAAAAGAATATAAAATATATTATATAAATATACAAAAAAGAATCACTGACAAATTTGTCTCCGTTTGGTTTTTTGTTTTTACCCAGTGATTCTTTATTTACATAAGAACAGATAGTTTTGATATTTTTTGAGTTTTAGATCGTGGCGAAAAACACAAATGAAGAAAAAAATAAACAATATGAGAATGTAATAATCATAATAAATAAATATTTGCTTGTTGATTACAATTATTTTGTATTCAGATCATTCTATACAGTCAAGTCCATTTTCGCCATTGCTCAACTAGCCCCATACCCATGTTCAACTAGCCCCACTATTGGGGCACATTGAGCAACTTGGAGTGATCTCGCATTTCCGGCAATAACTTTTAAACTTGTACTCGGATCGTTTTTACACCGCTAGACGTTTTGGAGAAGAGTAAACTACGAACCTAACAGAGTAAGAATGAATTAAATCCGATGCATATTCTTAAAGTTAGGGGAGATCAAGCAAAAAGTTGCTCAACAAGCCCCGCTCTACCCTACGTTCATCAAATAAACGTCAATTTTTTAACATACCTTGCGAATTCATAGGAACTCACTTTATCTGGATAATCATGTAGTCCATTGGCTTGTTCCCGTTCATAAACAGCATATGCACCGCATCGGTTTCTTTTAACAATGAAGACTATGATCAAGAAAAAGAACATGGAAATGGTGGCCAACAACATTCCAATAAACCTCAATGCAGTTGTTACTGCATCTTTTGCCGTCATACCACTAGCGTATACTTCTTGAGGTTCACTGTCAGTTTCATAGTCTCCATCAACCGAAGCAACTACAAATTCGTATAATTTTTCTTTTTCCAATACAGGAACTACAACAAAAAAAAATAAAAAATAGCAATTGGCTTGGGGGGCATTTCACGTGAAGAGGACTCCGAAAAAAAAAATGAATTTGAGATTCTGAAATGTGTTCATATTGGGCATATTTGTACATCTAGGGGATATGAACGTGTACACATAATATTTTTATTTATTTGGGGTTTAGTTGTTAGGATATGGAATTCTATAATTGACGGAAGGATTTCTTTGGAATTTTATTTTCATATTGAAGTAAATTATAATATAATAATAAATGTAGTGTTTTGTATAGAAAATTTACTGTTCTTTTTGATTTTCAAATCAGATTCCAAATTTGATTTTTTCTCTGGTGTTAAACCCGAAGTAAATATTTCAAATATTTTGTTTAATAACTTCGACCGTTTTAATTTTATTTTTTTTACTGCATTTATAAATTTTACCATAAAAATTGTAAAATGGGATCTAAATTAGTTTGGGAGATAAATCAATTAGAGTACGTACATGCCACTTTGAGCGTGATACCTGTCGCTTGTTAAAGCCGGTTGGTGATGTAAAAACACATTAAAAAGTTGGTTATATTTCAATAACAAAAATAAAGAACAATCCCTTTATTTTAAAAGACTTAAGGAGAACATCGCAGTAGGTGAAATCATAGTATAATGCGATTTCGCAGAAAAGTAGTTTTGTTGTTTGTCAATCTTTTTACTGGAATAATGGGCAGGCAACACTACTAACATCGCTCTTGAAATAAAACACGGTAGCATTGTAATGATTTCAGACGATTTCAAGCATGACACAGCTACATACTGTGCTTTCCAAAAAATACACAAGCATCTTTAAAAAAAAAGCAATAGTTGTATCGAAAATTAACTATATCACAGATGGTGCTTCACAATATTTTAAAATTAAATTCAATTTTACAAACTTATTTCATTATAAACTAGATTTTAAAACAGATGCAGGGTTTCATTTTCACGCAAACTCTCACGGTAAGGGACCATGTGATGGTCTTGGAGGAAACTTGAAACGTTTAGTGACACGTGCAAGCTTACAGTTACCTCCAAGTAGAACAATTATAACGCCAATGCAATTGTATGAATGGGCGAATTCAAATTTAACTCAAACAGTCGTTTACTGCTGCTCCAAAGATGATATAAACGTCAAAAAATGTTTCTCCAACCACGATTTCAATCATCAATAACTATTCCAGGGACGAAAACGTACCACTGTTTTGTTCCAACTACTGAAGGCATGGTCATAAAACGAACCAGTGTTGATTGCAACAGTAAAATTGTAAAAAATTTTAAATTAACTATTTTTCTTGATACAATAATGTATCATTCAGTTATAAATCATTATTAAGAATATATAGGTATAAATTGTAGAACTAGTTCAGAATATGTATGTCTTTATACATAAATAGGTGGCGTCACAGCAATTTTACTATGTAGGTATGTCCTTTGTTGTACAAGCCAGCCAACTTTAGTACGCGCCCAGTATGACATGTACGTACTCTAATTGATTTATCTCCTAAACTAATTTAGATTCCATTTTGCAATTTTTACGGTAAAATGTATAAATGTTAAGCTTTATATTTTGCAGTTAAAAAAATTAAATGGCCGGGCTTATTAAAAAAATATTTGAACTAAAATTCAAATTCAAATTTGGAATCTGATTTGAAAATCAAAAAGAACGTAAATTTTCTATACAAAACACTATATTTATTATAATTTACTGCAATTTGAAAATTAAATTCCAAAGAAACCCTTCCGTCAATTAGGTGAATTCTATAGAATCCCATATCTTAACAACTAAACCTCAAATAAAAAAAATATTATGTGTACACATTCATATCCCCTAGAAGTACAAATATGCCCAATATGAACAAATTTCAGAACCTGACATTTATTTTTTCTTTACGTTGTCCGCTTCACGTGAAATGCCCCTTATGAGAATAAGATCAATTACCATCTTGAAAATCTTCATTTTTCTTAGGTGGAGTATGTAAATATTGTGTTTCCCCTCGTTTCTTGTATTTAACATAAAAATGGGAACCAGGCTTTCCACCAGCTATCCAATGCACCCGTACTGAGGCATTTTTGCCGTTTGTTACTGGTTCCCAGTCAAATGTAGGTTGATCTGGTTTGTGTCCTTTAGACTTAGTGTTTGCTTCTATGCAATTCATTTTGGATATTCCAGCCCGACTTTTAGTACTAATACAGATACGATACTTTGTGTCAGCATTTAACCCTGAAACAAAGACATACATATATGTGAAGCTGTCACTTACTGATAGTTGGAGAATCTGCTCCTTGACATCAAGTGATAAAGAGATATCTAACCATCAAGTTTTGCTGTAACTATATTTGGATCTACAATTTGAGGACTCCTAGGAGTTAGTCTTCCTATTTTCGTAGTATTGTCAACTTCAGCGTAATACATATTATATCCAGTAAGATTGCTGTTAGCTCTCTCAGGCTTCTCCCATTTTAAGAGCAAAGCGGAAGATCCCAGAGACAATGCTTCTAATGAGTCAATTTCTTCAGGCATACCTAACATTGTAAGATGATCAAATTTAATTCAAATTATGAATATGGAAAACTACCTTCTGGCGAAAAGAAATCGATCGTTTCACTTGGAGGCCCGTTATATTTGCCGTTGTACACGTATACTTGAGCATAGTTCTTTGTATTAGGAACAAAATTATTTTCAAGAGCTATACATGAACCGCCTTGAACAACAATTTTATTTCTGATAGAAGATTGATCGCTCCAAGTTTGAATTTTGTAACCTTTGAAATGCCCTAAAAATTAAATTTGTTATTGCAAAAGTGTGCTTTGAAATAAGACAACAAAACCTTTAACAGAGTCTAAAGGTACTGGACTCCAGGTGAAAAGGACATCTGTTGAATTTTGTACATTAATAACAGTAAAGTTTTGGGGTGCTTGTTCTGGTTCGCTTTCCCCAGAGAAACCTGTAACAACTAGTGGAGAAACATTGGCTTCTCCTTCATCGTTAACAGCGAGTACTTTGATTTTATATTGTTGGAAGGAAGGCTGATTATGAAGTTCGAGTCTGTCAACACGCCAGTCAGTAATCTCCATTGGTCGCTCAAAATCTTCGCCATCAATATCTCTTTTGTAATAGACCCTGTACTTAAAACCAGGAGCGTTATGTTCAACTTGAGGCATTCGAGTCCAAGAAATAACAAGATTATCAGGTCTATCCCCTTCACCTACAACGTTATCAGGATTCTTATGTGGTACGTCTGTTAGAGTGGAACAAGCTTCAGATGGCGGTGAAGGTAGCGATCTTCCAATTTTGTTAACCGCTATGACTCTAAATGTACAATTAGTCCAAGGGTTTAAAGGTACAGAAAAAATGGTATCTTCTCCAGGAACCTTGTCATAAGCGCTTTCCCATGAATTAGGTGTAAAACTTGTGTTATACTGAATGGTATAATATAAAATAGGAGGCCGGTTGTCGCCTTTTGGAGACCAACGAATTGTTGCATCCAATTGGCGACATACCACCTCTATATCCCCAGGGGCATTAGGGACTACTTGAACAATAAGTTGTGCAGTTGCAGAAGCTTCGTCCAGTTCAGTTCTCGCAATGCAAGTGTATGTACCGGAATCCAATTTAATCGTTTTCGTTATCGTGAGGGAATAATCGGATGATTTAATAAATCGTGTTTCGGCTTCGAAATCGATCGGTTGGCCATTTTTCACCCATACTATTTCAAGTTCAAGTGATTCGTCTGACACCGCATTACATGTAAAAGTTGCTGATGTTCCCCATTCAACTTCGTTATCTGTAGGGCCGTTCGTTATATTTGTGTGTGCTAAAAGAACAAATCAGTTTCTGCATAACTTATGTAGCTGCAAAAATTATAAATTATTAAAAAATACGTTTGCTTTTTTAGAAAAATTCGTTTGCTTTTGACACTTGATATTGATAATTTTTTAGCACTTAAAGTGCTGAGTTGATCAAATTTATTGATGAAAAAAATATTTAAAGATACTTTTAGTTAAAGTTGTGGGAATTAAAGACGAACTAATCGATGACATTATACCAAATAAAAACAAAGTCAAGATACTCGAATTAGAGTTCATGACCTTGCAATTTTAAACAAAAACAAAAAAAGTTTTGTAAAGTGTCAGAACAGTTTATAGACTGTTTGAAATGTAAATCTCACTCACAGACTGTTGTATTCACCATGGGAAGAGACATTTTACACGAATTGGACTCTAGAGCAGTTCGAAGGCGACCCTTACTTTGGGGAAAAAATATTTTCCGACAAAGCCCACCTTTTTCCTAATGAATTTGTGAACAAGCATTTTTTTTTTAATTTTAACTCCAAGTATTTATTTACTGGTTCTAATTTTTCTTTAACAAATCTTAACCCAAACACTTATCAGCTAAAGTTAATTCATCGATGTCCTTTAGATTGTTCTAATAATTATGATACTTTACTCGCGCACTCTGCTGCACAACACACTACACGAGGTCACGAGGTTTAGTTCTCTTCAGTCTTAGGGCATGATTTTGGTTGTACAGCATTTGAAGAGCTTCTGCATTAACATGGAGGCGTAGCCTGGCTTCGTGCTTGCGTTCAAACCTCCTGATTTCCTCCTTAACCGATGGAATTCCAAGATCTCGATGAAGATCGGAGTTACGAATATACCACGGTGCATTAACTATATTTTGCACCACCTTGTTTTGGAATATTTGTATTGTTTTAATATTACTATCGCTGGCACATCCCCACAACTGAATGCCGTACAGCCATACTGGTTTTAGGATTTAATTATAAATCAGTATCTTATTATTTATGGTCATCTTGGAATTTCTTCCTATAAGCCAAGAGTAATTTCTATATTTGAGATCAAGCTCAGCTTTTTTCTTTTGTACATGCTTTTTCCACCTTTGTTTGGCATCAAGAGTCATGCCAAGGTATTTGGCATTCAGCCCATACGGAACGGTTGTAGCATTTATATCTAGAGGGAGCTGCTCTGGTATTTTCTATTCGTAGAGTTTGTTTTTCCATTTTTTGGTCCAATTTACAATTTCATTGTTATTGATTGTAACTGATTGTAGTTTTCTAGTTGAGGTTTCTATGTTTTGGTCCACTGTTAGTAGAACATTATCGTCAGCAAATGTGGCTATTGCAGTGTCTTTCAGAGCTGGTAGATCGCTAGTACATCATAAATAATGGATGGGACCAAGAACGCTTCCTTGAGGAACTCCTGCTCTTATTTCTTTCAAGTCAGAGTATTCGTCTTCTTGCTTTATTCTGAAAAGTCTGTCCGAGATGTCTGTCTGTCTTCTATGTGTGGTTTCAACCGTTTTAACTGCAACGTTTAAAATAACTTTGAGATAATTGGCATCAATGAAGTAGGCCTATAGAATTTGATATCGTCGGGTGGTTTGCCAGGCTTTGGTATCATGATTATTTCGGTTATTTTCCAGCTTGCGGGGATATGTCTCAGTCGGAAGGCTGCATTGAACAGGCATGTGAACAGAAGTATGCATTTTCTGGGCAGCTGTTTTGGTATTTCATCTGTAATTAAATCAAACCCAGGTGCTTTTTTAGAATTTAAATTAGTCTTTATTGCTTTCCTTGTTTCTTTTGGAGTAACTGAAGCAATATTTTCAGTTCTTAGGTTGTCTATTCCTTCGTGTCTAGTACCTTCGTTGATTTTGTTAGAAGTAAATATATCCATCAGATGCTCTGCAAATACTTCCGCTGTTTGTTTATTGTCACCTACCCACGGCCCCATCTCATTTCTGATCAGTGGGGTTGAGATTACAGGTCTTTTGATCTTATTTATTGCTTTCCATCACGAGTAGTCCATTTTCTCATCCGCCGCTAGATTTTGTAGGTATATACTGACCGATTCTTCTTTGATTTTTTCATTTACCTGCTAAGTGTTTGGGTTATGTCATTTAAAATATTTTTGTCAGGTGGATCTCTCGATTGATGCCATTTTCTTCTGGCTTTTCTTTAACAATTTCTCTGATATCTATAGGATAGTTAACTTCTTTAGTTACATGAGCAAGTTTTGCTCGGTTATTATAAGCAGCTGTTTGTATTATAATTGTGAATTTCTCAGCTTCTTCTTTTAATTGAACTATTGTTTTAATTCCATATTGAGGTTAATGTTTTTCTGTAGTTCTATTTTAAAGCTTACCCAGTCGGTATTTTTATTGACTAATATGGGTCGAGTTGCCTTTTTGATAATTCGTTCACTCAGTGTTATTATAACTGCTGAATGATCAACATCTAAGTCAAAGTTTTCTTTTATTTTAACAAAGTTTGCTGATACTTTTCTTGTAATAAAGACTTTATTAGAGTCGGTCGGCCAGTATGTAGGTTTACCAGTAAAATGGCTATTACAGCCTCTTTTGCTTTTGGCTTTTCTTAATTCACACCCTTTGATAGTGGTCAGTCTGGATCCCCAATCCACGTGTTTGGTATTGAGATCTTCACCAAGTATGAACCTCTCGCCAGGATGCTCTAGAAAGAATATGTCGTCTTCCATCTTAAGATTATGTCGAGGTGGACAATACATTGCTCCTAATATTAAGCTTTGCTTTATGGATCTAATAGCAACCAGGGTTAGATTAATTTTTTCACTTTGCATATGAAGATTCACTTTCATAATGAAAAATTCATTGAGATATACCACTTGAAATGTAAAAAAAATAAAAGAGAAATTGAAAATTGGGTTTCCAGAATGTACTCCACGAGACAAAGCCGAGAGGGATATTTGAATAAAGTTATCTTCAAAATATTGTTATTTTTTTTCTTCAAGACAAAATAAAAATTACCGAAGTATAATTTTAAAGTTCTGATACTCTTGTTGAAAAAGCGATTATTCAAACGAATTTGTGGATTAATTCCACGCCAAATAAATATTCATTTATTGTAGCTATACTGAAAACAAAACAAATACCTTTAACAAATAATCTGGCGCTGGCACTGGCTTTACTAACTTTATTCTCTGCGTAACAGGTATAACTGCCTCCATCATCAAACTGAACGTCGGAAATGAGCAAACCGCCGCCTTCTAGAACTTTGAATTTACCTCCTGATAATTCCTTGCCATTGTGAATCCATTTTGTGGTTGGTCTAGGAAGTCCAACGACTTTACAAGTCATATTAACGCTTTGGCTAGCAACGACATATGTATCTCTCGGTCCTTCCGTTATTTCAGGCGATAAAACCTGTACATTGACGTATACCTCTTTGTAGACATAACCTAATGAGTTTGTGGCATTGCAGCCATAATTTCCAGTGTCGTTCTTAATCAAATGTTCGATAATAAGCCGACCTGGTACTACTTTACGTCGGTTATTTGGAGGGGCTATTTCAAGAGGTTGCCCGTTATAAATCCATCTGATATCTGGTTCAGGAATGCCACCAGCTTCACACCTAAATTCGGCAGTTGCATCTTCGTCACCAGTGAATACCTCCGGCTTCACAATAAAATACGGTTCCGCTATAGAAAAACGAACAAAAATTGTGTAACATTTCTAAAGTGCAAAATAAGGACTTTTACCTAAAACTTTTAGATGAATGGAATACGACTGGCGTTCTCCAACGCCATTACTAGCTTCACAAGTATAAGTCCCTTTATTATCAAAATCTACCACTTTTATTATTAACGATCTTCCATAATTACCCAGTGTAGCCTTATTCGTTGGCCGTAATATTTTACCTTCTTTTGACCAAACTATCTCAGGTAGCGGTCTATGGGAGAACCAAGTAAATTAAAAAAAAATGCTGGCAGCCTTGGTGACTGTCGATAGAAGTGAAAACTTGAAACTTTGGAATAACAGTGTTTTTTTTTATTCTTTAAAAGGATAATTTAAAAATGTATAATTTTTTTCACGTAGGATCGAGGATCTAAACAAATATAGAAAATGGACATTATTTTATAGAATTTTTAATTTTAAAATCCGCGACAAAAATACTATCGAACAACTAGAAATCTGTTTAACCACGCTAGTAAGATAACTCCTAAGTCACTATGAAATATTCATTGCACGATGTATTGCAGAGATTAAATATTAGAAAAATAAATAATATTAAATTTTTCAACGCAAATATTGATATCAATATTGGAAATATTCGAAAATAAATGCTTTGTTTTTGTTATTCATTTTTCTACATAAAAATATTAGCATATTCACTCTTGTACTCACTCTTGTACACTCTTGTACTCACTCTTGTACTGCACAATGATTCTACAATTAAACAATTAAAATAACGATTATCTAAAACACAATTGGCGTTGCCAGTCTGGCGCAACACGTCAGTAACATGTCGGTGACGCGAACCCATAAGCTTTGACCTTACCGAAAATCGCTCAAATAAATTTTCACTCCAATAAAATGTGTTTGAAACATATACTTACGTGCCGCCAAAAATACAGTAAAGTTCGACCAGTTTGCCACGATAAGCAACTTCATTTTTTCTCGACACATACTGTAGTTTTGGAACGACTCGATTTTGGGCAGCAGAAACTCCAGCTGGTATAACATTCAGAAGAACCCTGTTTCCGTATTTGAGCTCATTCTTGTTTGGAATTCTTGCGGCACAAGCATACATAAAATTGGCAGTACCGTCTGTCAAAGTCAAATTAGAAAACCACAAATTTCCTTCAGGATCAACAGTCAAACGAGACGAATTGATCGTTTCGAAGTTTCCATTTGTGTAGATCATGATCCAGTGAATCTCTGGTTTAGGCCAAGCATCTGGTGCATGACAAGTAAGGTTAAATGGTTCACCTTCATGTCCTATCAATGGAGTTGGGGGTGTTCTCTTAAAATAGTTCAATTTAGTTTTTCTTAAAAACACCGAACTAGATGTAGCAATTCCGTATTGATTTTCGGCGAAACACTGGTACTGACCAATGTCAACATCAGAGGGTTGGGTGAATGAAAGAGTACCACGGCCAGTTTGTTGGAAAATACGACCATCGTATGTTTGCCAGTCAAACTTCTTTCCGTTTTTAATCCAATAGTATCTAAAAAATGTATTAAGGCATATATTTTAAGAAATTTCGTTCAGGTTTATGTCACTTACTTCGGAGCGGGTACACCTTGAGCTTCACATTCTAAATAAAACGTTTTATCATTTTTACCTTGTTCTACTTCAAACAAAAACTCGTTTGTGGCAGACTGTTTAGTGATTAGTGGTGGAGAAGGTACTAAAATAAAAATTAATCAAGTGAAAAAAGTTTTCAAAATGTACGATCCGAAAAAGGTTACCTTCTCGAGCAAAACAACAATTGCTACAATAATAAATCAAAAATAAAAATAAATAACATCCTATTTTGGACTTCATGTTTATATGTATTGAGCTACACCTAAAATTTTGAAGAAAAAACACTTCATTTTCAAACAACAAACGATTAAAATTGAAACAAAATTTACTCTGATTTAATTTTCGTTGAAATTCTCATATACATTTCTGAAAAATGTTTGTCTACTCGACGAATGATATACACTGAGTGTCATATTATTACTCTACTTTAGTGCCATCTTATCTGTTTCAACAGGTTAAAATATTGGAAAAGGGAAAAAGTGTAATTGACCTTGATCAGAATATAAAACGATTACTAAACATTTTCCTTTGGGCGTAAAAATGTTAGACACCTTTTACTAAATTTAAGATTTCTTAATTCTCTAAAGCAAAGGTCTCCAAACTACGGTCCGTGGCCCAAATCCGACCCGCCAGTATCATCAATCCGGCCCGCGACATCTAATTGCTTAATGTGGTTATTGTTGCTGTGATAAGTTGGATAAATATACACAGAATGAAAACTCAGTTTTATTTACTTGCTAGGTAAAGCTTAATGACAAGTATAATACACAGAAAATTTAACTTAAGTATAATAACTAACAAATAATTGAAATTAATCCCACTAAATCATAAACTAGTGAACATCCCGCGATTTGACCCTCGGTAGTTATGTTGGGATAAATAGTATCATATATGCAAGTATATCTATGTTTGGAATGTATATATCCTGAATCAAATATATGATTTTTATCCTAGAATTCTCTCAGGAACGGAAAAGATATTATTAAAGCGAATGAAACCGCGGGGTGTCCACTTGCAAAAAATACTAACCAGATTCATGTAATTGTGATTTTCCACTGACAATAGTTTGTAGTTGTGGGCCAATGTTACTGGTACCAATTATTAAAGGAGATTTAAGATGCTCATCGGTTAACTTTGTGTACTTCATATTGGAGAATGTTTTCTCATTGAAATAGTTAGTAAAAAAAACAGAAACCAGACCACAAGCAAATTTATACAAATTATCAAATTGTACCAGTGAACGGCTCTTAAAAAATTCCGACAAAGATGAGTTTTGATATTTGTTCTTAATTATATCACTGTACTGTAAATTAATAATTTCCATTTGAAGCTCCGAGGCTAAGGTTTCAATGTCAGTATCAAAAGGATTTTGAAAAATCTTAATTTCGTTCGCAATGACATCAAAGTCTGAGAAACGAATATCAAAATTTATCTTCAAAGCACTAAAAGCTTCGATCAGTCTCACTAGTGTGGCTGAATATTTTACATGTTTTAAAATGTGTGAAACATTTTTTACGTAATTGTGATTGAAACAGTATTATTTTCTGCCAGAACGATTTAATATTAGTGTATAAATCAGGGTAATTGTAATTCGGTAAGAGGGCAATGTTTTTCATTCAAAAAAATTTCGATCTCTGCTCGAAGTTCAAAAAAGCGCTGAAGGACTTTTCCGCAACTAAGGTAGCGTACGGCAGTATGATATGGTAAGTCGTTTCCTCCAATCTCTTCAATAAACTCGCGGAACTGTCGGTGATTCAGCACAGTGGATCTGATGAAATTAACAACTGATATGACTGGTTTTAGAACCTTACACATATCTAAACATTTTCCGCTCAAGGACTGTTGATAAATGATACGATGTAAGACTAATGGTTTTGAACCATCATTATTTTCTACAGCCTTTGACACAAGTGCAACCACTCCTTTAATTTTTACAACACATGTTTTTGCCTCCATCAGTTGTAATAGATTTTAATTTTTTCCTTCGAAGGTTGTTCTTATTAATAGCATTTTCAACTCCCCTTAAAATTATCTTCAACAGTAGTCGTGCCGTGAAAACTATCAATATCAAGAAGTTCTTCATACACCTCATAGCTTTTATCTACTCGAATAAAAATCAAAACCTGAACAGTATCTGACACATCCGTTGACTCATCCAAGGCCAGAGAAAACCACTCAAAATATTCATGTTTGTCAGACAGTTGAGATGATATATTTTCTGCAATGTCTTGTACCCTCCGACCCACGGTGTTTGCTGAAAAACTGACAGTTTTAAATAAATTTATCTTTTCGGGGCAGATTTCTACGGATATTGCAAATACGCATTCTTTGATCATTTCTCCATTGGTGAATGGTTTTCCACGTTTTGCGATTTCAAGAGCCACACGAAAGCTGGCACGAGTTCAGTAGCAGCCTCTTGTTCAGTATTGACTTTCGTAAACAAAGATTGCTGTGATTTCAATCTGCGCTTCAAAGCTTTAAATATTTCTGTCAGCAAACTTCCTGTATATATTGAGTAATTTTGAAAATGTTTCGTTTCATAATGACGTTTAATGTTATATTCTTTAAGCATGGCTATGGTTTCATTGCAAATGAAACATTGCGCCTTATTACTGGACTCAATCACGAACTATTGAAAGTTTCATTGATCTTTGAATACTCTGCATTCACTGTCGATTTTTCGCTTCTTTTCCATACTAGTAAATCACACACAAAAACAACAAGTCAAATCAAAATACATATACGTATGAACGTTGGTCGGTTCAAATATATCTTTCAAATGGGGTTCCGCAATAATTTATTCCACAACAGACAGTTTCGCTTCCTCCGCCTTCCCTAGGCAGACTGACTCGCGATCGCACCGCTAGCCTTTTAACACTCCAATTACTGTCATCTCGAAGTGAGTGGAATATACCAGAACTTTCTCGAACCAACGAGGTCATTCACGAATGTTCAATTGTTACTGCGCTTTCGACAGTACTACTAGCGCCATCTGTTAAAGATAGAGGATACTACCACTACCTATTTCCGCTTTTGACTATCATATTTCGTCAAGTGTCACGGTCATAGCAATACAAAATAGTAATTGAACTAGCGAATTTAGCAAGCGTATACTCGTTTAGCGCGCGTACTCTGCGACTAATTTAGAAATTATAGATAATGGCAGGAGAATTAAAACGGTTTGGGCCCTTGAAACTTACTGGAGTAACCAGTATGGCCCTACGGATGGAAAGTTTGGAGACCCCTGCTCTAGAGGCTTTATCACGATTTGTCAGTTTAATTCAGTTATATATCAGGCTGAAAAGTGGTATTCAGGATTCATGGAAAGAAATTCTACAACAAACATTAAAGCAGTTGTATGATTTATTAACAAAAACAATTGTTGATTTACTAAAAGGCTGTGGAAAGAAACAATGTTATAATGTTGTTTGTTTATGTTTTTCCTTTGTGAACTGTCATCTCTTTCCTATAAAACTGAGGGTGTCTAACACTTCTAAATCTATTATTTAATTAAAAATTTAAAAAATTTAAAATTAAGTTTTCCTTTTCTTTAGAAATGTTTTCATTTAAATTTAAAATTTGTAAAAAAAACATATCACAACAATTTTCATATTAATATATTACTGAAAAGTCATAAAAAATAATTGAGATTCTAGAAATGACATACATAAGGCAGAAATTAAAGAGCAAGGCAAAATACAAGTTTTTATACATGTAATAATTTACAATTATTTATTAAACGCATAACTTCACCTCCAAGAATAGAAATCGAAGAAAAAATATATCACCGCACTGTAAATCAAGATTGTTTGGTTCGCAATAAAACCTCTGATAAAATGTCGCCTTTAAACCGATTTTTAATTCTTCTTCACTACAATTCTAAAAAATTTGCATAAATGCAAGTATTTTGTATAATACAAAATTTGAAATTATCTGCAGAAACTTTGGTCGTTCCACATATCACGCTTGGTCATACCACGCATTCACACATAGTGGTCATACCACGCTTACTGAATACACGTCTACCACGATTCCACCACGATACCAATTTTGCTCGTCAATACAAAGAGTTCTTCGGCTAGATGCACCAGATGCAAAGGGAATATATTGAAGTGAAGGGTAATCAACCCAGAAAATTTGGTCATATCTGTCCCTGAAAACTGAAACGCAATACTGCATACAAATGTGACAATTATATGAAACATGTGTGTCTTCAATGCAGACTGTAACTGTTTGAAAGTTCCTAGTGTTGATGACTTGTGATTTTATAGAAAACGGCTGATTGTTACTGTTTTTTTTTGTTTTGATAATTTAAAAAATTATTTAACTAAATAAAATTTAATTTTAGTTGTGTAGGTTAGACAAGGCTGCTTTTTTTCTGTAAAATCATTTATTTGTGATTATAAATGCTCATGAGTAATAATAAATGTGTAAACTTTTTATTTTGATTCATTTTATGAATTAAAGACATATAGCCATTAAGTAGAAGCAAAGTTTATAGAAAAATACACGAAAAACTACTGTCATATTTGATATTAAACTAGAGTGGCTAATATTTGGCATATCCTGCTATTCCTGGTAGATAATAAAAGATTTGGGTATTAGCAATAATTATTAAAATACCTATAGTGCCAGAAATTACTAATTTTTACCAAAAATAAATCGGCTTGAGGTCTACTTGTATATACAGTGTATATATCGTACAAGTGTGTTGACTAAAACTAGAATATGATATACCCTAATTTTCTACAAATAGTTTCATAAACTAAAAATACAAGTATAGCTATGTCTCATAATAACATATTTTTGTCATTTGTAGGAAAGCATGTAACTATCAAAAGCCTTAATATAGAGTTAAGAAGAAAGGAAATCAGGTCAGTCAGGTCAGTATGGGTCGCACAACACTTAATACTCTCCTGAAGGAGCTAGGCTTCAAATATAAAGAGAGGACAATAGATCATTCATCAAAAGGCAACAAAATAAATTCAATCAATATCAATGCAAATGATAGTTCGTCGTCTGAATCTGACGAAATATATAGCTATGTAGGTAATGTAGTTGCTTAATGAACTTATTACCATAATTAATTATCTAGATACAGGAAAAATTATTTATATTTATGTATTATTGTATTTATGTATTAAGTACTCAGTATTTAACACTATGTTTAGACAACTGTTTTTGTGCGCTTATATAATTATATGAAATTATATTTGTAATAAATGTGTAATGTGACTGTTTAAGGACCTGTATATTCCCATACCTTGATAACGTTTTCATCATATAAAAATTGGTCTCAACAATAACGTTTATAGAGTAAATAAAATGATGATTTGGACCAATAACAAATTCAATAATTGACTACTTCCCTAAAATTTCCTGATAACTTAAATTTCGTACAATTTTAACCTACAAAATTTTTCGATCGATCTATGACATAAAGCTTTACAATTTCATGATAAACACACGAAATTTTACGTTAAAATATCGACTTATAACACAACGTTTTATAATTTCATGTTATAAATATATGCCAATAAATGTATTGGGAATTTAAATCATAAACATAGATATCCGTCTTTGGAGATATTAACCACGTCCATTAAAAAAATTAGCACTAATTTGACTAATAATTTTTTATTTGATTCGTATGGGTAGAAATTGAGGACGCATGGGTAATCTTTGGACGGTTCAACTGTACATCAACTAACCACGATAAAAATATTGTAGCGTTTACAAATGAGCGGCCAGTACAACTAAGGGTAGTCCCATTGTGAGCAATCCTTCCGTTAGAGATATGTACATTAGCTGGCAAAACCATAACTCAGGCTTATTCTTTGTAATTTTGTAGGGGGTTTTAGGACTCGGTCACTATAGAATCCGATCATTTTGGAGCCCACTTATTGCAAAACCCGGTCAATGTAGACTCCAGACCTTTTAGATATAGTTTGTCCAAAATTCAGTGAATAAACGAATCCTGTAATTAGCTGATGAGCAAACTCTGAAATCGGATGAAGTTCATTAAAGTTAACTAACCTCCTTTTACTAACATTTTGAAAATTCTATTTAATATGGTTGAATTAATTCAATTTGCTTCTAAGCTTTTGTTTATATACATGTTTCATATCGATAATTCAAAATACTGCACAAAAAAATTTCTCAGTTGTTTTAAGAAGAAAAACAGATATAATCTTGCTTTTGAAGGAACATGCATAAATTGCCGTATTACTCCTTGTGATTCATAGAATTAGTAGGAAAGTAGGGGAGACCAGGTATGAAAGTAACACGAGATGAAAGTTACAAATAAGTTCTGAACGAATTATGTTGACTGCACTGATGGCTGTATCACCGATATGCGCCATTTTGAACCCCCCTTGCCTCAGTTGCGCTCACGGCGCTGTGCCCTTAGGTTGTGGACGTAGCAAGTTGGTGCCGTAAAAATATCTCCAAAGTAAGTTTTGACCGTTTTTTTTTCAACTGTGTTTTTATTATGATAGATTTAAGCTTGCGTGTCAAGTGTCAGTAAAGTAGCATAACTATTCTTCTTTCTATTTTGGCATTTGAAACGATTTTGAGCTATAAGCATGTGTTTGTCCTATTCGGGAAAATTTAAAGGTAGGGATAGAAGTAACAGCTTGTTACTTTCATCCCATTATGATCGTGATATCTCAAAGCATATTTTATTGTGTTTATTTTATATTTCAAAGTAATACAGATTTATTTTCCAACGAGGAAGAAAAAATACTGGCCGAGTATTTACTCCATTGTTCTCAAATTAATTACGGATTAACAACCAAAGAAGTACGAAAGCTAGCATTTAAATATAATAAAGAAATGCCCTGCTCATGGAGGTCCAATGAATGTGCTGGTGACGATTGACTGAGATTGTTTATGCGTCATAAAAAGAACATGGCGTACTGGTTACAGTAGCTACTGCAGTTAGCGCCATTTCGCATAGTATTGCTCCGATGTTCATATTCCCACAAAAGAGGTTTAAGGATCATTTTATCAATTAGGAAGATGATTTCAACATATATTTGAATCATTTTAAGACTCATGCAAGACCATCTAAAGAAAATAAGTGCATTATTATTTTAGACCACAGTTCCCATATAGCAATGAAGAATATTGGCCTATGTAGAGACTCAGGCATTGTTCTTTTAACTTTTCCACCACACTGCACACACAAGATGCAACCGCTTGATAGTAGTGTATTTGAACCTCTGAAAAAGGCCGTCAATACATGCTGCCACAACTGGATGAGATCAAAGCTTGGGAGAGTTATGACG
Organism: Cosmopolites sordidus; assembly: GCA_031761425.1. Lineage (NCBI taxonomy): Eukaryota > Metazoa > Arthropoda > Insecta > Coleoptera > Curculionidae > Cosmopolites > Cosmopolites sordidus. Next base: position 278,106 of record JARFXV010000243.1, read on the forward strand.
ATATACGATATACCCAGTATAGTCCTAGACTCTTTTCCGATCGCCGTAACACCGCGAAATACACAGGCGGGTTTTGCTTGCCCAGGAATATGGCCCGTGAATACACGAGTATTTACAGACGTCGTCTTCTTATCCAGATCCGTCACTGATCGACCGTTAGAAGATGTTGCAGTTTTACTACCAGTGCCAATTCCATTCCAACACCATTAATAATACCACCATTGGTAGCTTCACCGGTTTCACTAGCTTCACCATTACTGCCAAGAACCCCTCTTGAATTAACTTTGCCACTAATAATGGCCTTGCCATCAACAACTCTTTCGGAAGTAGATGTAGCTATTTCTTCGACATCATCTGATAAATAAAATATCCCATCTACCTCTTCAGCTAGAGTTCAGTACGTCACGATGACGTCGTTTAGCCCCTATCAAAGGCGGGACCCAGGAAGAATAATGGAAAGGGAAGGACAGGCAGAAAACCAGCAATACTAACTGATACTCCATACAAGCTTGAAATTCAAGAACAAAACGAAAGAAAGCTTAGAGCCAAAGAAGTTAGGAAACCCATTTGCAAGAGATATTGTTAAAGAAAAAGTTGTTAAGAAAATTATAAAAGGAAATAAAACACAAAATAAGGAAACAAATGTCAAAATAACTAGGGATAGTGATAATTCAGACAGCGAAGATTGCTTCTGTTTGGTTTGTATGGAATCCTTTTCAAGAAGCAGGTTAAATAAAAATATAACTAATAACGAAATAAGTTATGTGTACCATAATTTTTTGAGATATCATTTTTAAATAATGTTGATTATTTTAGAAGATTGCTATGTTTTCAAAAAATGTTTAACTTCTTTGATAATTGTGATACTAATGTAAAACCTAAAAGGCTGATTATAAATAAATATGTTGATTATAAAAGTAATTTTGTTTTTATTTACACTATTATAACCAACCCTAGGGGTAGGGATGGTTGTAACAAATTCCACTTTTTTATTTGGCCGTTTTTCTCAAAATCTTTAGTATCAGTTGTATTTAAGCTGGTGTTAAAAGATAGCTGAAAGTCCAATCTATCATGTATCCTGATTAGAATTTTGATATTCAAAAAGCTCTGTGCGATATTACGAGAAAATTGAAAATTGTTATGTTCATCCCTGGTCTCCCATACATTAATTTTGTATTATGAATTAACAAAGACATATACTGATTGCCATAAAAATGTAAATACCATGAACTAGTTGGATATCATCCCAGGATGCTTTTACGTCCAGTGCTGGAGACGAATGATATTGTGAAGTCAACTGCTAACACTGATCCATATGTACTCAATTGCTAAAATATTTAGAGATCTTGGTGGAAAAGGCAAACTGTAGACTTGAAGACCTCTAAACAGTCTAATACTATATTTGTCATACGGAGGAGTTTAAGTTAAAAAATATTTATTTCGGACTTTTCTGCAGATAAGGATTTGCAGTCAAGCTACCTAATATTAAAAGTTTTCTAACAGAACATTGATTTTGATAATAAATTTCGACAATTGGCAAGTGTTGCTCTGATGTAAAATGTTCCATGATAATTTGACAATGACCCCTATCGGGAGTTCGGACACTAAAAATCACCCTATATAAAAAAAACAGCTCAAAGGTTAGCCGTATCGCATCGATTAATTCTCTATAACAGAAGTTAAGCGACGTCGATTAAGTTAAGCGATTTAAGAAAAAGGATTTCCTGCATAAGGTTGTGACCCGTAACGAAAAGTAGATTAAGCTACGGAAATCTACTTGTACTTACTACTACGTACAAACTCAAATTTGATGACTGGTAAAATGCACCAAATGTACGCGGAAGGTGTTTCTAACTCAATCAGTGGCGCCTCGTAGGTTCTTAAAGTGGGAGGCCGTAGAAGAAAATAGTGCTGCGGAGTTTTTTTTTGCTTTCCCCTTCCTCGTTTTCACTATTCGTGTTTTTGATACCCTATACAGGAGGTGAACCAGGAAAACACTAACATGTTGTACTGTTACTACTTACAAGGACATTGGAGAATGGGTTGTTGCTTGTTGCACAAATAAAGGAATGAATAAGTAGGTATTTACCGTTTCCCGAAAAATAAACCATTCAAACAGTTTATTGTGACTGAAAATCAATAGAGAAAATTCGAAAAAGTTCATGAGAAGCTCGAAAAGTAAAAAAAATATATCAAAGTTTTATGAGAAAAAAGGGTAATTGTACACATTTTTGATGGTGAATAGCACCTCGCTGTTTGCTAGTTTTTAAAGTGAAACTGCATTGGCCTGTTTTTGCCCAAAATACATTTTTCAATAACTTTTGCATTAAAATTCGGAATTAGTTCTCACGTTGCTCTGATGTTTTTACACTTTTTTAATTATGAAACCAGTAACATCGAAAAACTTAACCTTAAAATTTGTATTTCTTGCGAGTGATCACTCGCGCATGGAGTGTAACGTAGACCACTCAGTAATTGATCATGCCAAAAAAAACCAGCATGAAAGTTAACCACTTAAACGACTGGATCCAACTCGTTCGTAACTGCAAAAGGTCAAAACCATTTCAAATTGTGCCAATGAATTTAGAAAATGTCTTCAATTTTTCTAGTCTCTCCAAAAAGGATGGACCATTCAACATAACCGCACAAGTTTCGATCGATTACGAGGTTGGCTCTTGGTGAAACAAAGTAACAATAATAATGATTAAAACACTTGCTATTTATTTCACGATATATTCAAGATATTCTCTGACGTTCCGGCTTCGCGACCATTCTCAAAAAGAGTTATGTAAGAAAATAGGCATAAGAAAATAAGAAGAAATTCGATAGTGTAGAATTATGGGTAGAAGAAAATGCCATAAACAATTGCAGCATAGACTTCCGTTACAGGAAGCTCATACTTAACATGTAGAAATTATACACCTAAAAAGGGATGTACGACACGGAGATTTGACACCGTCGAAACTCTTCACAAGCGCAGAAAACCCAATCATCTCATATCAGGTTTGCTGATGATTCCATTCAAAGAACTGCAAGCTATGGTCGAGAAAGTAGCTGAAGCCCATGATTAACTGGACAGAATTTGGCAACCTGAAGTGGATACTTAGACATACTAAATATCTCAGTGCTTAACATAGTGTTCCAAGGTATACATCCTTCCAATTATGGAAATTATATACGTAAATAACTATGCAAGATAATATATATAATTATGCATGAATTATATATAATGAATTATATAAGAATGATCTCAGATGAGCTGGACTAAACTGGAAGCAAACAGCACAGAACAGAGATCGGTACAAGAGATCAGAGTTAAACCACAAATTAATGACACTGACAATACGCGTATATGCATTTGACTTGGAACAATGTCTTCTAACGCTATATGTAAAAAATTCTGTTTTATATTATAAAAGCCACTTGTGGAGTTTTAATCTAACAATCGACAATTTAGCAACGAATAAAGCTTAATGTTTTATGTAGAATTAAACTATTTCCGACAGAGCATCTAATGACATAGCTTCTTGTTTATTCCACCGTCTAAAAACTCCGATAATGTTAAAAAGTTTATCTTCTATTTGGATACGTGCAGTGGTCAAAGTAAAAATACGCACGTTGCTCTGATGTTTTTACACTTTTTAAACTTTAAAACCAGCAACTTTGAAGAACTTAACCACAAATTTCTTGCGAATTATCACTCACACATAGAGTGACCACTAAGACGTAGACGACTCAGTAATTGACAATGCCAAAAAAGGACCAGCATGGAAATTAGCCACCTAAACGACTGGATTCAACTCGTTCGTGACTGCAAAAGTTCAAAACCATTTCAAACTATACCAATAAAATTGGAAATTTTTTTCAATTTGTCTAGTCTCCCAAAAATGACGGACCATTCAAAATAACCACAAAAGTTTCGATTGACTGCGCCGTTGGTTTTTGGTGAAATATAGTAATAATAATAATGATTAAAACACTTGGTATTTGTTTCACGATATATACAAGATATTGTTCTCAAAAAGAGTTACGTATAAACTTTATTTATACACAACGTTTATACATAACTCACTTTGAGAATGGTCGCGAAGCCGAAACATGTCAGAGATAATCTTAAATATGTTGTAAAACAAATACCAAGTCTTTTAATCATTATCATAACCACAAAGAACAATTTCGGAGAAAATATGGAGACCTATTAATAGCCTTCAGTACCAGTGCAATTGAAATAAAATTTCTTATGCAGACGAAGCACTGGACGCACTGGACAAAAATGAAAAAAATTTCGAAAAGTCAGTTATGACCAGGGGCGACCAGTGCAATATAAACTTAAAAACACCGTCAATTAGTAGTGCAAAAAAGAATGATTTGATGCATTTACTTACTGTTATTGACCAACTATTCCACAACTTTTACTCGAGTAAAAAAACAAAAAATAAAAACCCCAGTGATTTTGACTTGATAGAAATTTTTTCATATTACTTTGTTGTCTAGCGACTTTCAATTTCGATAGGTTTTTTTTCTTTTGTAAGGTTTTTTGTATATAATTCATAAATAAAAAATTGTTCTATAAAGTTGCTTATTTTTTTTATATTATAAAAATCGCTCAACAATAAAAACCGCAAATAGGTACTAAAAATTCGGATCAAAGTAAACAAACATCATTCCAACAATTTACTGCCGATCGCAAATTCTCAAGAGAAACAGGAAGAAATTTGCTAAAACAATCGAAATCTTACCTCTACTAGTCACATTTATTAGAGGAATTACCAGGAAATGACTGTCACCATAAGATGAAATTTATAGAAATTGATTGAACACTTGATCGAACATTGTATTAAGAAGTCATTTTGAATGACCTCCATATGCTCAAGACATGACCCCAGTTGCCTATTTTCTTTTTTTTTCGACAATACAACTAAGACCTAAAATTCGGAATGTACAAGAAAATATTCCTGCTTTCACAAATTAGAAGACTTTACTTTGATTCAAATATACATTTTAAAATTTAAAATGTATGTGCCTCTAGCCACTAGTATTGCCACTAGCCTTCTTTCGATATTAATTTGGTTAGCGAAACGTGCGTTGAGTGACGTTAAACAAGTGCCTTTGAGTTGGGCAGAAAATTTCGTTAAAGCAAATGAATAAAAAACGTGCCAAAAACACAACATGTTTGCCATAAATACAAAAAAAAATTAATAATGATTCTTAACAAATCACACCCAGGGCCAAGAGTTTTGTGCACTTGAATATTGACACTCATTCGAAAAAAATTCTACCCAATTTCCCCTCTTTTATGTTGTCGGTTTCCGCAAATGATTATCTTAGCTAAAAATATGTGTGCTAATAAAAATAATATAAAATATAAGTGCAAACAAAATTACTGGGTAAATTTTTCACCGGGAAATATTAAGTTTCCGGAAGTAAACCACCGTCTCACCTTCTGAACTAGAATTGTTTTAAAATACAGCTAATTTGCTGGAAAAATTTTAATTTACAATCATAAAAAAATTCGGAAAAGCTCAAGTAGCACACAATCATAAGAAAAACAGGTAAATTAAAAATTAGAAAAATCCTCATTTGGCGAAAAAGTTCTGTAAGAAATAAATTCTGTAAATGTATTTCTAAAAGCTCGAGAATCTAGTAAGATAACCCTAGTTTGAGTAACCCCATCTTCAAGAATGACCTGAACTGTCTCCTGGTCTGAACTTTATGAAACACGGGGTATATTTAGAGAACCCAACGGCAACTGGCCAAACTTAAAGAAATTCTAAAATGCGTTCTTCCCCCAAGACAGAAAATCAAACATTCCAAAAAAATCAAACATCAAAAATCATTCAGTATCTGTTGATACGGCAACATTATCTATTTTATGCAACATATTTTGTAACTCTGACGCTGCCTCTTCGTATTGTTTGGGTAAAATATCGTACGTTAGTTTTTTTCTGCTCAGAGGAGTATAGCGTGCTTCTAGTTCCCGAGTGTATTCCAAAAACCCCTCATCTTCTACCAGGGATAATGGTTATAGTTTTACTCTTTAACAACCATTTTTCAGCAACGCAGAATCAATTCTACCTAGTTTCGATTCGGAAAGTATGTTTGTTTCCCTTACTCCAAAAGGTTTTAATTGCTTCGGTAGTTTAAATGTTTTTTTTTTGTTAAATTAGACCTAATAGAAGGACCTATTTTAGTATTGGTAGTATTAGTATTAGTATTCAATATTTCTACTTCTGATATAGAACTTGAAGGCCCGGCACTAGAATAACTTGCCATAATAGTTTCCGATTCGAAGTGCGGATTTTCTGAGGAATCTTCACCTATAGATTGTTCTGTTTTAGTTTCATTTGGAAAATTTTTTAATTTTATAGTAGGATGTATTCTTAATAAATGTTTTTTCAAATTTGTTGTTCCGCCAAAATATTTTATTATTTAAATCGCATATCTTGCAAACAGCTTGTTTGGAGTTAATTTTTTAAACCAATTCCACACAAGCGAATGTTTTTACAACCAAGCCTCATTTTCAATTTTCACAAATTAAAACTTGTTATCGTAAATTATTATACTTAAGCACTCAACAGCCCAACACTCCCAACAGTACCAACACTAAATCTCGGAACAACCCAAAACTCATGAAATAAAAACGATCCTGGATTTACGATTCATTCAAACTAAAAAAATTAAATTAAGTTTCTAATTTCATTCATCATTCTTAATAAACAACTAACATCTAAAATAATAAATTAATAAATAATCACTAATCATATTAATCGGAATGCCCTATGAGCGAGTATGCGACGATTTTTAATTCGAATTATAAATAATCCGAATATCAGAATCACTTATAACCTGAAAATCCGATTATTGAAATAATGCGATTATGCCCACGACTACTTATTAGTTCCTAAATATGTTATAAATTACTTTAAATTAAAATATTATTGTATAACGCAACCTCATCAATTGTCAATGTAAATAACGTGAAAATTAATCTAAAAATAAACATAAACATTGAAATACTACAACATTCCATCAAAAAATGATTCTGAACCATACATCTGTCTCCATTTTCAATGACGTAATGATATTTTGTACATGTTCAACCCCTCACATTAGAAACATTTAAACAACCACATGAACTAAAAACATGCAATATTAATACTAAGATAAACATGCAATATTCTTACTTTACTATCACAAATAACGACAAATTCACCTTCGCCTTTGACATCAAATTAATTTTGTTACAAACACAACCTACCTTCCGTCAACACAGAACTTTTTTCACGTTCTAATTAGTAGATAACCTTATATTATATAAAAGGATAAAGCCAATTTTACCCATAAACCCACTAAAATATCCCCAACTGTATTCCGGTAAGGTTACTAAATTCAAGTTTGCCAACCAAAACAAATAGTCCTGTTTTTGCGACCGCAGATAAAACTGAAGAATAGGTTCAGTGAAAATAAAAAGTTAAATACTATTAGTGTGAATTTTTCTATTCCAGAAACTTTAGAACCATCGAATTATCATATAATTAATCTTAATCGGATTAGAAGTTTTCTATTCGTCAAAACTTATTTAAATATCAAAAGATGGCGCAGTTGATGAATCAGGAAAATTATAAATACTTTAAATAAAACATGACAGAAAAGTTACGTACAAAAGAAGTTACGTATTTATAATAAATATTTTAGAACCATCTAATCCTGAATTTTATTCTTCCCAGTTTTTGTTGTCACGAGAAACGAAAAACAAATTAGATTAATATTAGGAATCAGTTAAATATCTCTCACACCCTTCCTTTTTGTTTTTCCGTCTCTCTCGTTGGGCGGAGCAAAAATGACAGTGCCGTGGATTACCAGGGTGAAACAAAAGTATTTTCGATCTTTTCTTTTTTTATAAGGGTTTTTTTCGGGAAGGGTTTTATTTCACTCCTCAATGGCTTAATCCGACTTTACCTTTTTGCTCCGACAAATAAACATGTTAATAATACAGTTAATTACTGTATATATATATATATATATATATATATATATATATATATATATATATATATATATATATATATATATATATATATATATATATATATATATATATATATATATTATTAGATGCGTATATATCCGGTTGGATCACGCAAAATATTCCAACTCATTTTTGACTATTCTTTCTGATCTTCCACACCTCTCCTATCCTTTCTCCGTAGATTCTCTTTCTCTCCTCCATCCACCTTGTCTCCGATCTCCTTGAAACTTCGTTCTCTGATACGACGTTTCACATAGGTATTTTGTTTCTGTACCTGCTTCTGCCCTCAATCTTTGTCGCATCCATTTGTGTCTTTCCCAGATCAATTCTTACTTGTGCGATCCATGGTACTGTTGACTTGACCCCTTGTATGTATGTAAGAATTCTGTTGATGAGTTTTGACGGTGGGAGTCTACTGATATGTCCCTAGAATTTCAACTTTCTTTTTCTTATGTCGGCCGCTACGTTGGACATTTTCTCTGTGGTCTTCCAGGAATATTGTCTATATCCTTCCTCTGTTAGTTTTGGGCCGATAATTTTCCTCATAATTTTGCGTTCTTCTTATAGTATGTTTTCTATGTCGCTTTTTGTGTGGAGAGTAAGTGTCTCGCTTGCGTATAGTACCTCTGGTTTGATTAGCGTGTTGTAGTGTCTTATTTTTGTGTGTGTGGATACGTATTTCTTATTGTAGATATTATGTGTCTTGCCGCATGCCCTCTTCATCTTCTGTGATGGAGTCTTCCGTGCTATCTTCTCTCGACCTGTGGGTTCAAGGATCTCGTCCAGGTATTTGAAGTGGGTGACCCTCATTATCTTGCCGTATTTGGTGTTAAAATTTTTGACATCCAATTTTGAACAGAATAATTCGGTTTTTTGAAAGGAGATCTGTAGGCCGACTTTCTCTGCACGTTCCTTGAGGACTTCTATCTGTTTGGTTGCCCTTGTTTCATTGTCTGCGAGTATGGCTGGGTCGTCCGCGAAGGGTAGGCATGAGATTTCTATATTGTTTTTGGGTCGTCCGAGTCGTATTGGTTTCCAGTGTCCTTGATTTTTCAGTTCATTTTCCCATTTCCTTATGACTATGTCCAGGACCAGGTTGAAGAGGAGTGGGGATAACTCATCTCCTTTCCGTACTCTGGTTTTAATCAGAAAGAGTTCGGAAATTTCTCCCATAAATCACTTTAGAGACTGTGTTTGTCAGTGTCTGCTTCATCAATCGTAGTGTTTTGGGATCGAGTCCGTGTTTTTCTAGGATGTTAAACAATGATTTTCGGTCGATGCAGTCGTATATTTTGAAGTCCACGAATGTGCAGATGATTGTGACGTTCCTGATAGCTTTGTATTTCAGTATTGTTTTTAAGTTAAAGATTTGTTCAGTGCATGAGCGACCAGGGCAAAAGCCTGCTTGGTACTCACCAATTTTGTGTTCTAGTTGTTCCTGTATTCTCTGGAGAAGACATGCTGAGAGAATTTTGAAAGTGACTTGTAGTAAGGAGATTCCTCTGTAGTTGTTCAAATCTGTTCTGCCCCCCTTCTTGGGGAGCAGGTGGATAAGAGCACATTTCCATTCATCTGGCAATTTTTCTGTTTGCCAGATGTTCGTGATAATTTGCATAAGTTCCTGCAGTGAGTTTGGTTCGAGGTTTTTCAATAGTTCGGCGGTGATAATATTTTCACCGTATATCCGGTTATACTTTAGTTAGCGTATGTGCCTGTAGATCTTTTCCTGTGTTGGAGGTGATGATTCTGAGTGGGTATAGACACAATTTTCTATGGGGAATCTTGTGTCGCGTTCAGAGCAATTGAGGAGATCAGATAAATAATGTGTCAGCTACTGACAATTCTCCTGATTGGTTAGCGCTAATCTCCCATTCCGCTTTCTGAAGCAAAAATTTTGTAGTGTGTATCCACGGATTTATCTTGCGAAAGTCCTATAAAAGTCTCTGGTGTTATAATTGCGGAAATTCTCCTCTATAGAGTCTAGTTGTTCCTTCATGTACTTCCTCTTAGTTTGTCTGATAACTTTTGTGGTCTGTTTTCTATTCTCGTTAAAAAGCTGTTGACTTTCTGGGGATTTTTTACTATTATACTCCTGAAATGCTAGTTTGTCCAAGGGTGTTTTGTGTTCTTTTTCAATGGGATCATTTCCTGTGCTTTTTGTGTAATTTTTTGTTCATTTTTTCCCATATATCTGTCTGTCCTTTTTCCCATTCCTCTATTATGTTGGATTCCTTGATCTTTTACATATCGAATTTCTGTAGATGTGCTTTCTTTTGATGAATTCTCCTTGGGGTAAACTTAACTTTGATTCTGGTTAGGTAGTGGCCTGAGTCAATGTTTGCGCCCCTGCAGACTTGGACATCATAGATCTCACTTTGTTGTGGGTATGAGATCGCAACGTGATCTATCTGGAATTCCCCAATCTGTTGTATAGGCAATCTCCATGTCTTCTGTTTTCGTGGAGGTTTTCTTAGGGATGTTGTCATGATCTTCACGTTATTCTGTTGGCATAGTTCGATTAGTCTTATGCCATTCTTGTTGGTAAATTTGTGACCGGGGAATTTGCCTACGGTTTTCTGATGGATTTTTTCTCTACCAATGTGTGCGTTAAAGTCGCCCAGTAAAATTTTGATGTCATCCTTTGGGACCTTTGCCATTACCTTCTCTAGTGTCGCTCAGAATTTCTCTGTAGACTTGGGATTATTTTATTGGCGCACTGTATGCGCATTGTCATTAGTCTATTGTTTATGGGAGTGATTTCCTTAATAGAGTTAACTATCCCTTTGTTTACAACAAAGGCCATGCCCAGAAGCGGAGCACCCCTGGCGACTCGTTTGTCTGTCCTGTTTTTGAATATGCGATAGTTCCCGTATTCCACCGTGTCTTCGTTTGTGATGCGTGTTTCTTGTAGAGCAAGCACAAGTATCTTTTGCCTGTCAAGTTCTGAAGTTAGGTTGTGAAGTTTTCCTGGTTGGATCAGGGTGTTGATGTCGAAGGTTCTAGTGTATGTAGGTGCTTTGTGTGAAAATTTGCCTGAAAGCTCCGACTTTTTTTGAGATCGTGAAAATCCAGGTTCCCCAGAATCCGAGTACCCATTTGCTGTCTGTCGACGGGTGAATTTGGCACCACCTAGGGTATCATTGTTATTACTTGCACGAGTCATGGTTGCTTGTAAGCTTATAGGTCCAATGTTTCCACTGGGGGTTTAGAACTAGAAATTGTTACTTCCTGGAGCGTGGTGTACAGCCACCCAGTGCTTGCACCTAGTATACGCCACCCAGTGCTGTTGTTGCTTCAGTGCTTTGCCAATGTATTTAAATAACCTTTTTGCACAAATAGTGTGTTTTTTCGATAGTGTCTTTTTGACACAGTTTGTGGTAAGTAAATCATAAATATTATATTTTCTATAGTGTTTTTATTGGAAACTATGATTTATAATTTTTATTTAAAATTTATTTATCGGTTCCTTTCATTTTCTATTTAACTCAAAATGAACACGTGTACTCGTACTCGCTGTGCGTTTGGAATAGGAGCGTTATATGAGCAGCTGGTATTTTCGACGACAAAGAGAGTGAAAGCAATACCAAATTAGTTTTTAAAGAGCATCATACCAGTGAAATTTACCTAACTAAATAAATATATTTCTTAAAATAAAAATAAATTCTGTAGTAAGTTTCTGAAAGTATATTAAGTACCCTTTTAAATGCCGTTGGAAGAAAGTTTTTATCTATTAATTTCACCTAGATATGATAGTTTGAATATAACCTCTCATTTTAAAAATTTTAATGATCATTTTTTAATTTTTGCTGATTTTTTCGATGATATTAGGAATACTATTATTTTTTTGGAACATTCTGTAGATATAATCTTTTTCTATACTGATTGAGGTTTAAATTAAAAGCATAGAAGTGCTTCTCTTGAGGGTTAAGAGTATCTCCCACTACTGTTAGGCCGGCACAGGAATGCATATTTTTTTTTAACAGCGGATATCTAGGTAGTATTATTGTTTGTGATTTAAAAAAAGCGTCAATTACTAATATTCCCAGCATTATCATACTTCAAGTCTGATTTTTGAACAGGGATATACATTCACGGAGGTTGATAGATATACTGAATAGATATAATAACTCTCTGATATTTCAATATTATTTCTTTGGCCTTTGAACATTTGTGTCTTGTGTTCCAAAATGTACTAGTTTGACGCAGAAGTGAAGTAGTTAGTGCGTCAGTAGTCAATGCAGTGATTGTGGTAGTCAGTGCTGCCCAAATTCAAAAGTTGCCGGATCCTCGATTCTTCCTCATATTTTATACCCAAAAATGGTTTTCCCCAGCTCAAGCCACGTTTGATGAGCATGAATCTCCCTATTAGTGGTCATCCTGTAGCAGAGGTATTACTTATGATCACTTAGGCCAGTGCAGTATAGGCCCAGTATAGTATAGGCCTTAGGACGCATTCTTGTGGCACTCCAGCTCCAATTTTTTTTAACTCTGTGTATGCTTCTTCTTGCTTTTACAAATGGGAGATAAAGAAGCCTTCTAGAACGTTGTTAGTTGAGGTTTGCAAGATATTAAAAAGGCAAAAGGAGAGAGATAAATGGGGACTGATGTAGTAAGTGCTGCAGAAATTCAAAAATTGTCGGATCGTCTACTCTTCCTCGTATTTTATGCCCAAAAATGGTTGTTCCCGCTTAAGCCAGGTTTGATGAACATGAGGCTGCCCATTAGTAGTCAACTTGTAGCAAAGGTATCACTTATGTATTACTTGTCGTGTTTTTTATCCCTTTTACGTGCAAGGTATTGTATGTTCTTTTCGTCCGCTTCTATTTACTGCGAGTCTTTTATGCAGATATTTCTTATAGGTTTCTACATTGTCGTTGTACCACTTAGAACTCGGTTATATTCGTGTATTTTTATGTATTTCTTTAATCTTCTTCTTCTTCCTTTGCAAATCCATTAATCGACTTTTGGATTGTGTTGGCTTCTCCTTGATGGAGATTCATTATAAATATTTATTGAAAGAGTGTTTCGTTTATATTTCCACTTTATTATTAATATTTGACGCATTTCGCTAACACTGTAGCTTCATCAGAACTGGCTATTTTTGATGCTAAAATAGGTATAAATACAAAAAGTTTCTGCAATAAAAATATAAATTTTTTAAGAAATCCGCACAGATGCTATTTATTGTCTGTACAAATTCTGTAAAGGGGATTTGTTCAGGTCTATTTGGTCATTTAGAAGGGTTTTCGCATCTTTGAGACGGTTTATTTCCAAATTCTCCAGATGGTTTAGTTTAAGACCAATAACAGCCTTGGAAAACATATCAGAAATTGTAAGGAAAATACAAACAAAAAAGATAAATTAGGGATATATCAACTGTATTCTGGGTCGTGTCCAAAAACTTACATAAGACAAACAGGCAGATCATTCAAGAAAAGAATTAAAGAATACGAAAGAAGCTTTCTCATCTGTTAAATGAGAACCATTTTTTAATAATGATTTTAAAATATTACCCATACACAACAAAGGCAAAAAACTAAACCAACGTCAAAGATTAATAATAAAGTGGAAATATAGACGAAACAGTCTTTCATTAAATATCCATTAATGGATGTTTGTGAGCACATTCCATTCTCTCTCTATCTTTGGCGGTATGAATTAGCGATTGCATATCGTCTATGCCCCTCCATTGCCTCACGTTCCACAGCCATGACATCCTCTTACGTCCTAATCCTCTTCTATCTTCTATTTTGCCTTCGATGATTAGCTATAGCAATTGGTATTTCTGGCTTTGCATGATATGACCGAGGTAGGCAGTCTTCCTTGTCTTTATGATGCTGAGGAGCTCGCGGTTTTTATTGATGTATTTAAGAACCTCCTCGTTTGTCACCCTAGCAGTCCATGGAAAGAATTTTTTAGAATTCTGCAGTATATCCGCACTAGACGCTTTTGTCTAGTTTGTTCATAGCATTTGCCTTTAAGGTCCAACCTTCTACGCTGTAGAGAAGCACCGACTAAATGTAGCAACCTATCAATCTTAATCGAAGATCAAGGTTAAAGTCGCTAAAGATGAACAGTTTTTTGAATTTCAGGAAAGTACTTCGGGTTTGTTCGATACGGCATTTAATTTCATTATCTGAGGACAGTTCTTCATACAGCCATGTTCCCAGATATTTAAATGGGCGCGATGCGGCCATATAGAGACGCGATGCGACGGCAGATGGACCAAAACATCCTGGAATGGATACCGCTTGATCATAAACCCCCACGAAGAAGACTGAAAGCACGATGGACTAATAACATCGTTAAGTATATTGGACCCGAATGGCAGATGAAGGCTCAGGACCGCGCGAGTTGGAAGTATGCTGGGGAAGCCTTTATCCATCAGTGGATCGAGACAATGACTGAATGGTGATAATGATATATATATATATATATATATATATATATATATATATATATATATATATATATATATATATATATATATATATATATATATATAAATGGCCTTTGGACACTGCAACACCTAATATTCGGACATTGAGAACGGATGAACGACTGCAAGAACTGTTGATCGAGCTTGACAACATACATTGGGACATCATATGTGAAATTAGAAGAAAACTGATGAAAACTGAGAAAACAACTGATCACGTACTTTACACCCGGGGTACGGAGAATGGACGATGTGATGGGATTGGATTCCTCATTAACCGAAAGTTGAAGGGCAGTGTTGAAAAAATTTGAAAGTATATCTGACCGACTAGCCCAATGCGTCATTCAACTGAATAAGCAGTTTAAGCTTCAAATCGTCCAAGCTTATGCGCCAGCTATAACCTATGGTGATGAAGAAAGAGAGATTTTTTATAATGATGTGGCCCAGCTTCTAGACAATGATAAGTGCAGGTACAAAATTCTGATGGTTGACTTTAATGCTAGAATTGGAAAAGCAAGAACTGGTAAAAACGCAACTGGCCCATAGGGAAGTGGTGAGTGGGACAATAGGGGTGACAGATTGGTTTATTTTGCGGAAGGATAAGAACTATATATTATGAACTTGTTTTTGTAAGAAAAAATGCAGCAGAAAATAGACATGGAAAAGGCCAGCTGGTCTCACAAGGAAAATTGACTACATCATGTCAAATGATAAAACCATATTTTGCAATTATACTGTCCTTAACCGTTTTAATATCAGAAGTGACCATAGTACTAGCAAAGGTTAGGATAAACTGTCAAAGAGAACGTACAAGAATGGTAAGATCAAAGAAAGATAAATTAGATTGTGGGAAGCTGCTTCAGAAAGGCAGCGATTTTGAGATTGCTTTGTCGAACCGCTTTGATGTGTTGCAAGACCCAGAGGAGATGAAAATAACAGATCAGTATGGAAAAATGAAACGGCTGCTGCAATAACACCAGCAGAAAAGTGTATCAAACAGTAAAAAATCTCTAATGAGACGATTGATTTAATTTATTATTTTTTATTAGTAAAAAAACGGCGTTCAATGAAGAATTCTTTCCTTATAGCATAAGTCACTTGGACTAATTTTGCTTCATTTATTTTTGTTCTCCACTTCAGAAGCCATGTTCGGATATCATCTAAATAAGTATCTAAGATCATAAGCCATGTTCCGATATCATTTAAGTGTATTTGTAAGATTATATGTAACTGGATTTTAATGGCTTGCAAGTATGACAGTATCATCCGCAAAGGTTCCCACGACAGTATCTGTTGGTAAATCAGCTGGGTACAAAATATAGTAATGGTCTAAGAACACTGCCTGGTAGAACACCTGATTTAATTCGAAAGTTATTGGTACATTCATTTCATCTTGTTCGGAATTTTCTGTCACTTGGGAAAGGTCTCAGTAGATTGCAGTACGTTATAGAAAGATGTTTCTTGATTTTGTGGATTTTACCCTTATGTAACACTTAACCAGAAGCCTGGCAATATCAAAGAAAGCAGATGTTTAGTATTTCTTGCCGTCCAGATTTATATTTATGCTGTGAGCTATTCACGGGCTTGCTACCCTTTGTCTTTCCAGAAACTAAATTGATTATGAGTGTCGGGGCCTATTCTATACAGCACTGGTCTGTTCAGGTTGTAGAGGTAGTTTAGTAAGAGGCTTATTAGTCTGTACGAGGTAACTATATTATGGTCTTTGTTTTGTTTCGAAATCAAAATTATTTCAGCAGTTTTACACAATTTTACCCAGCAGTTGTAGTATAGAATTAAAGATGCATGTAATAAGCGCAACACCTTTTCTTGGAATTGTTTTGTCATTTTTGGGGTTATTCGGTCTATTCTAGGCGCTTTTCTGTAAATAGCTAATTTTCTTGATATACGACTTTTGTAGTTAGCTGTTTGATTGGTGGCGTTTTCCGTAAAATATCGACTAGCTCACTTTCTATCTTAATATCAGGTCCATTGTTGTTGGGTAAATACTTTTACCAACTAGTGGTTTTTTTCTTCGACTCTTCTGTTCCAATTTGGATTTGATCTTAATTCATAATGGTGCGGGGGAGACTGGAGTTTTTGGTTTCTTAAAGATTTTAATCTGTTTTCATATCGAATTATCGGAACAATTTAAGTTACTTATATAGTCTGTAATCGATCTTTTTTGGACTTTGATTTGATATTTTAGATGATTAGTAATCTATTTAGTGCAGTTTTATTTATTGCAGAATGGATTCAATGCCATTTTGCCATCATCATCTTCACAGAAATGTCATAAAAATTTTCCCTGTAGTTGTTTCTGGGGTGGTTTTTGAAATAGCAACGAAACTTAAAAGAAGTCGTAAAATATGTAACAAATTTAACTCAAACATTTACCACTAAATACCAAATCATCTGTTTTTATCTTCTGGGCGCGCGTTTCGCTGAGCATGTTAGCATCATAAGTAGATGATTCTATCCAATAGATGGCTAACAAAATGCGCGTTAAGAGATTAAAAACAAGTGATTTTGTGTTTAAGGGTAAATCTGTTTGAGTTTAGTGTTTCACGCCAAAGGTTACAATAGAAGAATTAATATAAGATGGTTGAATAGAAAAAAACTACAATTTTATTAAGATATAAGTTTATTGCCTAATCCTAACTGAAAAAAAGTATTATTCTAGATTTGACAAAAAAATAGCTAACACTTTCATTGTATACAAAAAATAAATAAGGTCAAACCCTTACATCACTAGCTTTAACATATAATATTGGTTACAATACATAAATAATGAACAAAAAATCAGCGACAAGCTTTTCATCACTATTTCTAGGTCAAATGGCACTTGTGGAACAAACGTCAACGTCAACGTTAAAATTCATCCAGAAGGAAATTTCGTGCACCAGATTTGGATTATGTGCCGAGTGACGGACTTTACGATGTGGCTTTCGAGGTATCGAGGTTCTCCCGATAACACCGTAATGGGTGAGGGAGCATGCAATAAACACATGGTTCCGAACGGATTCTGATCAAAACTCCTTTTAAAATATCTATACTGCATTCGAAACATTCCTGATAAACTTATCTTCTTCTTCTTTTGTGTCATACCAAAAACGACTACGAAAGACATATCCTACAAATAAAAAGTATAAATGTAGGCTATCTACTAACAATAATTTAACTCAATGTAACATAACCTACATTCTACTATTATTAAATATATTGGTATTTAATGTGCTAATTTTTAAGTTTTAAAAAAAGGCGATCCGATAAAAATGGAAAAATAAAGCGTGAGTTTTGAAAGAATAAAAATGGCACAAATTCCATCAATGCTGTTTATCCTGGTGACTCAAGTTTAGTTAGTTTTTCGCCTCCAAAAACTATTCGTGGTACCGAAGAGGAATGGAGTTACTCGTGTAAAGATGGGTTATTAAAAACAACTGCCGATATTTCGAGGAATAGCTTCCAGATATAATTTTCTATCTGTAAATAACTGTACCTCAAAAAAAAACAACACATTTTATTACACTCTAGTATTTCATAGTAATTTGGAAAAGTAACGGAACTTTTTAAATGTAAAGAAAGGTACTAGCACCATCTATTGAAACAATATATAATCTGAAAGCTGTATATCCTCTCTATAAAAAGAGATTGCCATCATTAAAAAATTCTGTTCTGTCTGTTCTCGTTTATATGATAACATTTCTAAACCATCTACAGATGATCAAATATTAGTATATGCTACACTTGATGATAACAGCGACCCTAATATGAACTTGTCATTCTAACCACTAGAGATATGAACAATGGCGAAAATTAGTATCAATAATTGTGGAAATAGATATGTTAATTCGAAGAGAAGTTTCAAAAGTAGAGCCTATCTCAAGATTTCTCGCAACACCAATCACTTCGAGAAACGTTGCGCTAATTATGTTAACATAATAAGATATGACTAAAAATAAACAGCAACAGTTCTAATAAAAGAATTCGGCAAAATTGTTTAAAAACGATAAAATAAACAAAAATAATAACATTTTGTTATACAAACGACAACAAAAAATAAAGCTAACACATACCGGAAGGCGGCACTTTACATGTTGGACACGTTTTGGTTCCACAAAAATAAAACACTCTGCTTCGTCGCCATTTCTTTATACAGGTAAAACAATAACAATGATTACAATCGGATAAAATTCCAAATCGCTGTTCTTTAACCTCGCTTTTTTCCAAAATTACATCGAAACAGATGCCACAGGATTTATTTGCCGATTGGGCCTTTTTAAGTAATTCAAGTGCCTTTTCGGATAAACTAGTTTCTGGACCATGCTGACTGCTTAATTCAAATCTACTTATTGAGTTGTTTTGGCGGGAGGTTGAGGCAAAATTCTAAAAAAATAGCTAAATTATAGACAAAAAAATGCAATATTATTCCGTTTACTGTAAGTTCATGTATAAGAGGGTCGGGCATAGTTCTCTTTCCTGACAAGCAAAATATTATTTTTTTTTATTTTCTCTTTTTTGGCGCATATGACGCAGATGCAAAATAAAAATCTGTCTCTGGCATTCATAGACCTAGAGAAAGCATTTGACACAGTTTCCAGAACGACAGATTAGAGGGGACTGGAAGAAAAAGAAGTGCACCGCAAAATAATAAGAATTGACTAAAATTTAAGTAGAACTAACACTAATTATATAATAAAAATAACATGAAATCAGAGGGGTTCAAAACTGAAGAGAGGTTAAGACATGGAGGCGGACTGAGCCCAACATTATTTAATGTGTACACGGACTATATAATAAAGAAATGCTAAAGAAAATACACCAAAATGTGTATAGGATATAAGAATTTAGAGAGAGTACAGATAGCTCACGGGTTTTTGTAGATGATGTAGTAGTAATAGCAACAAGTGAAGAAGAAGTGAAAAACAACAATAAAAAAACTTAAACTTCTGAACAGAAGTATTGAAGGAAAAACGTATGAAAATATAAATCAATAAAACGAAAATACTAACAATGGGAAACCAGAATACCAAGACCAAAAGTTATATAAACAAAACTACATTAGAACAAGTAAATGAACTTAAATCTCTGGGAGTAATCCTGAGTTAAATGAGAGGATCTATAAAGCAATAAAGCTTGACTACACGATAAACGAAAAATATATAAATACGAAAGAAATTTCTACCGACACAAAAATAATAAGATAAAATATTTTTAAGATAATATACAGATCATACAGGTGTGAGCCCTATAATATCTCAGATAGACAAAAGAGTAAAATACAAGCTACCGAAATGAAATATCTAAGACGGATAATAGGAGTAACAAGAAAAAACATAACGAGAAACACAATTCACAAAGGAACAAGAAATGGATTCAGTCACTGAATTTATCGAAAAACGTCAACTCAGTTGGTGGGGACACCTACAAAATATGTCTGACAAGATAAAGGAAAAACAAGCGTATAACATGGAACAAAGCGATTGGCAACTTACTACAGGAAGGAAATCCTGGAAAGAAGCGCCTGGAGTAGTAAGAGACAGAAGACAGTAGAACAAGTTTATATGCGTGGAAAAAAAAGTGACAGGGAAATGTATTTAATGTACCAAAGTCATTAATTTATGTTAAACATGACAAACACATTTTGATTTATAGTATTCTCCCTATTTGGCAATGCTTTACACCTCTAACAACTACACTCACTAACTCACACTCACACATTATATTTTCCAACATATGTACAACTAGCTTTTCCTTCTTAAACACCACAAAATTGACCACTCCTAGAACTTTGAATACCCAAAGAATTTCCTAGCAACACAATGTCAAGTATTTGTGTGCCGTCCAGGTCTAAATTGGAACCTTCACATCAAACTGACAAATCAGCTCATTGACTGTTTTAATGTTTACTCGAATACAAACAAAAACAACCTAGATTATTTAGGTAAACTTTCTAATTGCACTGTCCAATAGACTTTTGAGTATGATGCCAACTTTGGTAAACTATAATATTCCTTTTTTTGGATCTCTTGCTTTTGATGTCTTGTTTTTTTTTCAGAGACCTTGCCTTTCAGAGATAGAATAAGAAAATTATATTGTATAATCTTAAATATATAATATCACACAATCCTATTGTAATTATCTAAATTGTCACATTGGAAAATACTTAGAACTTATAATTAGATTTTTTTTTCTAGAAAAGCCATAAAAGATCTGGCTAACAAACATAATAAATATATTAATAATTGATAAGGCCCTTCAGGAGCCTATTCTGTCCAAATCGGTACTGGTTTAGCGAACCCGAGGTACCCTAGCTTTACCTTAAACCCCTATCCTAGATAAAATCCAAAATAATTACCCTACAATCCTTCCCACTCCAAAATAAAGACATATATATCTGTATATGACCCTACCGGTTCTATAGGCTAGCAACCCTAGAAGCTATGAATAATTGCTTTCGATAGTTTAGAAAATGCCTCGGATGTTGTCGAAGTAGGAGCTTCTTCGCTAATGGGTCACGATAACCCTGCGCGAGTTCTTGTGGCGGCGCCAGCCCGTTTAAGGATATCGCAAGGCCAGATCGAACAGAGGTCAGATGAATCATGCTTGGAAGTTGGACACCCACTTCCTGCAGATTACCAGATTCAAAAACGAGTCTGTATAAGTTGGACCAAAGAGAAACTTTTACAGCTCATATACGCATACTTCATAATAACAAAAATCGACACTGATGTGACACTGTACCAAAAACGGCTTCATAAAATATAGTAACAAATGAAACCTGACTCCCATAGGACGGAACAAAACCTAGGCAAGTAAACCCTATAGTAAGAAGAGCTTCATTGTGCTCAGAAGCGGAGATACATGCGATGAGAGAAAAAGCCAGGAAAGACAAATAACACCAAAAATGTTAGTAAAAATAATTGTATGGAGCTGAGCACAATGCTTGTTACACCACTAAAAGGTGCACATATAAAATAGAGCGTACAACTGGAGACTAATCTAATAAAATATGAAGGCATGCCATTAACAGATGAATACCAAAATGTCAGGTCACTCCCCGTATAAGCAATGATATAAAAATTATTGATAGTATCCGTAAAACTTACCAATTTTCGGACATTAATATAGAAACTATCTATCATGGCATTTGCGCAGCAGCTGTAACTGTTTGTGAAGGAAATAACTTGCAGGTATTAGAGAACAAGAATCTTATTGTTAAACATGACGTATCAGATAGAAAACCGGCATGGGAAATAAGACTAGAGAAAAATATTAACAAAATCCGGAAACGTATAGGCATTCTCACTTGTTATACCGACAAAAATAAAATCCCATCACTGAAAGTTCAACAAAATGCAAAAAAAATCCTAGAGGAAGCTAAAATACCCACTTACGCTAAGGATCGAGTAGCTGATATAAAACTGCATATTGATTTATTGAAGCAAAAAATTGCAGTTTTAGGAGCAAGAATACGAAGATATCACGAAAGCAACAAAAAGAAAAGCCAACTTAGGAGTTTTAATAACAACCAACAACAATTTTTTAGAACTCTGGAGCAGAGAAAACCTCAGAAGCAAGAACCTCCAAATAGTAATGCAATGTACCAATTTTGGAGCAAGTACTTAACAAGTATACATGGAATGTTGGCACAATTCTTCCAAAATATTCTTGAGTTCCCGGACTTACTTCCTAATAGTATCTGCAAAGGTATAACCCTCGTGATACCCAAGAAAGCGGAGGCAAGAAAGAAAAGTCCAGAGCACTACAGACCAACTACTTGCCTGTCCAACATATACAAACTAATGAACAAAATTATATGCACCAAGATCTCCAAACACTTAAACACCAATAAAATAATTGCTGAAGAACAAAATAGGTGCAGAGGGAAATCACGGGGTGCCAAGGAACTACTAGTCATTGATACAATAGTTGGAAAACAAGCTCAGGACAAACAACGAAATCTATCAATCGCCTGGATAGATTATCAAATGGCATATGAGTCTGTTCCCCATTCTTGGCTCATTGAAGTTTTGAAAGTATTCAAAGATAATAAAAAATTTACAAAAATCTTACAAAAAATATTGAAGAATTGCGACACAAAATTAATAGTCAGAACACCGCACATTACATATAAGACTCCTCAGATAGATATACAGAGAGGAATATTCCAGAGTGACAGCATCAGCCCTATTTGGTTTTGTTTAGCGCTACATCCCTTGAGTAATATGCTTAAAAATACAAAATACGGCTACAAAATTGCAAAGCAAAAGACCTGCCGAATAACACACCTAATTTATATGGACGATCTAAAGCTTTATGCGTCTAGTGAATCACAATTACAAAACATACTTGAAATCGTAAGCCGATACAGCAAGAAAACTAAAATGAACTTTGGGCTTAGTAAATGTGCTACCATACACTATAAGAAAGGAAAAATTATAGATACTTCAAATATCTGGGGATCGTCGAAACGGGCAGATCAAAGATATGGCAACGAGAAATATTACTAGAGAAAAATATCTCTTAAGAGTTATAAAGGTCGCAGGAACATATTTACCTTGACGTCATAAAATAGGAGCAATAAACTCCCGGGTAGTACCGGTACATTGATTTGCAAGAATTAGATAAATTAACCCGGAGAATAACAACAACCCGATTTTAATGTTTTGAGGAGATTTTCCTTATTACATATGTACTGATGAAATATGCCTGCAACATTATTGTCGCGGATTAAGTAATCTCTCGGAGCCAATTAAGTACATGCAGAGGCTATATGTTGAATAGTCTCACTTGTCTGCCCGTACATTCTGCATTTATCTGATTGGAGTTCTTGCTTCAATATATATTTTCTATAATTCCTAGTTGGTAGTACAGTGGCGGCTCGTGGGTTTTTAAAGTAGGAGGGCTATATAGCAGGTGAACCTGTGGTGTTTTGCTCTGAAAAACTATTTACTGTGATATTTACTCTGATCTAACGGGCTAACCCACGTGTTTATTAAAGAAATTTGGTGCTTCGCATTTAATAAAGCTTTCAAAATTCTGCTAATTCGCTATAACATCTCTTGTTTCATCTCTTGTACCTTTGGTTGTTATAGCTTGCTTTGTCAATTGGGGAAAGTGTGTCCCGTCTAGTGTAAATTCGTGAATTCAAAAATAAAACTCAAGCATTCGAACCAAAAGTCTATTTCATACTCTTCCCAAACATTCTTTCTCTTGGCCTTTCAGGCCAAACTTGGCCATAAATATCCTAAATAAATAAACAAAAGTAACCCATCTATCGAAGGCCGTTGGCAGGGTCTCCGAGTATGTAAAAGAATGCAGGTTATTATCCGTATGGTGCCTTGTGCTATGCACGAGGCGTTCTTTCCTTTTTGTCCTTAATGCTAATTGTTTACACTAGTAACTTGATATTGCTGCTTTCTTCTACTTTTCCTCGTTTTATGTGGATAAAGTTACATTTCGTTGTTCCGAATTTTATTTTAACATTTTTAGTAAATGCATTTACTAGTTCCAGCTCAGACCTGAGGTTCCCTTTATTGCTCACATACAATTTCAAGTCATCCATTGGGTAGCAGTATTTGCTGTTCTTAATCATGAAGCTTAATGGGTTTAACACCATGCAAAACAATAATGGATTTAAGCTGTCTCCCTGGAATATACCTCTAATGACTTTGATATTTAATTCCTATTTTATAGAGGGACAGAATCCTTTTGATCCAAGTATGCGGGCCAGAAACATTCCAGATTCCACATTCCTTGACTTTTTTATGGCCTGCTTGGTTAATTTTGTTGTTCCTTTACAACCATTCCTCCAAGCGTTTTGTTCTGGCTTTTATCATACGTTGCGAGGTAATTTTAAAACCCTCAAGAGAAGCACTAAGCGCCTTCCCGATTCAGGGGCACATGGGTATGCCATACCGTACCATGCCGTATGTCTTTGATTATTAATATCATTGGATTAAATTATCCAATTTAATATATATTATTTTAATATAAACCTCAATCACTATAAAAAATACTATATCTATAGAATGTTCCAAAAAATAATATTATTCCTAATACCATATAAAACATCAGCAAAACATTTTAAAAAAAATATTAAAATGAGGTGTTCTTAATGTACTTACGTACTGACTTAATATACGTGTCTTGTGACTTAATGTACTTTCAGAAACCTATTACATAATTTACCTTTATTTTAAAAAATATATTTATTTAGTTAGGTAAAGTTCACTGGTATGATGCTCTCCCAAAAACCGATTTAGTCTCGCCTTCACTTTCTTTGTCGTCGAAAATATCAGCTGCCTCATATCACGCTTCTACTTCAGACGCACAGCGAGTATGAGAACGTGTGTTCATTTTAAACTAAATAGAAAATGAAAGAAACCGATAAAAAAATTAAAAATCAAAGTTTTCAATTAAAATACTACAAAAAATTTAATATTTGATTTACTTACCACACACTATTAGTGGAAAAGGTTATTTAAATACACGACAACAGCACTGGGTGGCGTATACCCATAGACTGGGCATAGTAAAATTTTTTCTCTACTCAAAGTCATCCGCTCAACGTGACCATTTATAAGGGAAAAAGCCTTTTAATTCACCCCTGGGTATCCCATATCTAGTGCATCTCTTGAGGGTTAATCAAACACAATTATGCCAGAAAAAGTGTAGTCCAGTTCGGGAGACCACTCAGCGTGAGTGGATGCAGTACAGATTCTACGTAATCGTCATAAATATGGCGTTCGGTATGGGCATAGACAAGTCCGGCAGGCGCATCGTTATTCACGATTCGATTGTGAAGTTTTCTATTAGGAAACAGGTAGAGCTGGAATGGATGGGGGATGTGTCTTACTCGGTATCAGTTTTATTCATACCGTGATGTCACTCAGTTTCAGAAGTAAGAGTTAGTTTGATAGTTTTCCATCGGGGTAAGGCGCATTCTGTTTTAGGTTACTGTTTTGCGACAAGACCATCAAGACCAGCCTCGGTGCAAACATGGAGAATTTACGTCATATGAGAAATTATGCGGATAATACGATCTATTGTTGAGACACTTGTTGTTAATTCATCTGGGAGAAGATTTCAGTAATCGAATCTGTAAGCAAAATAAGTCAACCAGCTGTGATAATGTCGAAAAATTTAAACCAAAACGCAACCGTGGAGGCGGGCAAGGAAGCCAGGGAGCTGTGGTCCATCATCCAAGATGACTATCGCGATAGTGAGAGTAAGAAGTTGTTACGGAAACACAATCGGAAAAGTTTAAGATAACCCTATGTTACGTATTGTTTCTTAGAAACAAAGATCGTTAAAACTGTATAGCTATATACGTCATTAACTTTACATAGCATTCAATGTGTGTAAGTGTATACAATAGAAGATATTTTGAAAGGAAAATTAAATATAATGAGGAGTTATTAAGCGCGTTAAAAATCGCCTAATTATTGTTTATATTGTGATTGTTATAACTGTTAATACAATACACATAAATAAATTTCTTTGAAATTGTGGAAAACCAACCCTATTTTAGTTATGTTTACTGCTCAAAAGACAAATGGACTGATTAATTTTAAATGTATTCTATGAAATGCATTCATTGGAAACAAATTCGTTTGTCGGTGAAATTAGATAGTTCTCCAATTAAAATTGTTTAGAAAAGGTCTGAAATCTGTCTTGGCCGGGCACTGTAAAAAGTGGGCACCAAAAATGACCGGATTCAGTAATGGCTGAGCTCCAATATGACTGAGTTTTATAACGATTTGGTCCTAAACTGACTTAGTTCTGTAATTACTGGGCCCTAAAATGATCGGGCTCCACAACCACCGGGCCATAAAACCCTCTACAAAAATACCAAAGAATAAGCATGAGTATGGCTTGGCCAGCTAATATACATACCTCTAACGAAAGAGCACGGCGTGGAGACGTCTATTCAGTTCGAGGTCTGATGTTAGACTCTATGTTCTCTGCTCGAGGCGTGAAGACTGGCGCAAAATGATCTTACCTGTAGTGGCCGATAATTTGTTAACGCTACATGCTCCTATAGAGACAAAACAGGGTCCACGTTGTAGTTTCTTCAACCGAAGGAACAGGAAAAAACCACACTGTGCGTTATCATGATGCAAAATCCACGAATTGTTTTGTCACAAATTTGGACGGTATTTTTTCGAAGGGACTCTTAAACAATGCCGAAAAATAAAAATTGCTCATTTTGGGATATTTTGTAGTCCCAAACGTGCACTTTACAAATCTGGCAGCAAAACTTCTATAAAATGGCTACTTTCTGGGATATGAGCATTAGAAAATTCGAAAAATCCAAAGTGCAAAAAGTTTTTTGCAGGAATACAAATACATACATAACAAGTGTATCAGTTGCATTTGTTGGTCAAAAAATAACTGTATGATAACAAAATGGCGAAGGTGGATACAATCTCTCCAATACTGAAAGATCTCTGTAGCTGACTGACTACGACCTAGTATAATTCAAATTGTTTTTCTTAATAGGTTCTTGATTCAGTTGCAAGTTATTATAAGCAAAATACTATTGCAAGAGGCGTTAGTTCGCGACATGGTAAAATCAACTGGCTACCAAGATCATACGATCGCACTCCCTAGGATTATTTTTTGTTAGATAGTGATAAAACTCTGGTCTATAGAAATATACCTCGAACAATTCTTGACATTCAAAAAAACATTCGGACCACAATTAAAAATATATCACAGATATCTGCGAAAAAGTAACCGAACATTGCATCTCCAGAATGCCTTCCACCATAGGAAGTTGAGCCATTACTTGTTCTTCAAGATAAAATAAAAATTACCAGATTATCACTTCTAGTTATTATTGTGCCTCATTTAAAAGTTCTGATGCTCTTATTGGACAACCCATTAGTGCAAAAGTAATATGGCCAGCGAGATACTACGATTGGCACACTACTTCGGATCTGTATCAGCAATCCTTTTTAGAATATGTCAGTTACTACTACTATTATTACTATGTGTGGATAAAGAGGAATATAAACAATGAAATGCTCACAATAAATACTATATAACTTTTATTTTTACATACACAACTTTTATATATACGAAATAACTTGTCAGTGGTTTATTAATATTTAAATCTGATTTTAATTGATCTTGGAATCAGTAACTTTCCCAAAACATTCGCTATATAAATAAGTTTCACTAGTGCCTATAAACTCTACACACACATAAAACTAAGACATATCTATGTAAATATTTATTGCATCTAAAAATTTGCAGCACTTGCCTCTACATTTAAATTTAGCATACAGGCGCTAGGAGATAAGCCAGCTCAAGATGGTAAAATTTCTTCATTTCTATCAAAAGTCAACAGGAAACTCAGTGCACTTGCATACAGCAAACATAAGGAATTTATGTCTCTATTGCTGGATTCATGAGATATTTATTAAAACCAGTTTGGTTCTTCTTGTATTAGATCAAAACAGGAGCTTCCATAAAATATGCCCACACATATGCTCACTAACTGTATTCTACCTGGTTTTAACTTTCTGTCAGCAAATAAGTCAATGAATTAATTCAAAGCCAAGAAAAAATACTGGAAACTTCTTAGCCTATACTGCATGGAGTAAAACTGATACCAGTCACTAGTTTACATATTTCCTCCTAGGGTAAAAATGTAACTTAATTTACTCCTGTGTAACTAACTTATATTCCAAATGGAAATTGTTCTTCCTATCCCACAGAAACTTTTCTACTCAATGATTCTGATTTTTCTGATTTCTTCAAAGTGGAATTTTGTGGCAAATCTGTTGTTAAGAATGTAGTGTAAGAGCTTAAAATCAGCTGAAAGCATTGCTGCTCTAACACTTCGAAGAAAATATTTACCCATACATTCTACAATGATCCCTTCTGAATGTGGCCATTTTTTCTGAACATTAATAAGATTCCTTGCTAACAGAATCACTCTTTCAATTATAAAACATTGCAAATGCAATTATAAAACATCCCCAAGACTAATTTAACATATTTAGCGACATGATTTACTTCACATTTGAGATTTAACAAACTGCTGAATAGAAGCGCCTGATGAATCACTTGCATCTTTGACCCAATTTAAACCGATGTCTTAAACAATAGAGGTACTATGAAGAACAGGCTTATATTTATGTTTAAATATTTTAAAGAACTAGGAAATACATTTTTGTTTGAGGCTTTTCCTCCTGTTGTAAGGGCGCAAACTCGATTTATTTGATGGTAGTGCGAATTTTTGCTCTTAACATAACTCATAGCTTAACAGAACTCTATGATATTTCTATAAATATAAATTAAGAACAAAATAAACAACTTTTAAATTCTGAAGTAAGGTAAGGTATTCCGGGGGCGTTTAACAAGTTGAATATTTTTTGATATGTTTTTAATATACTAAACCGAAACAAGTAATTTAACGCAGTGATTTATAATATAAACGTCATAGTTTTTTAATAATATTGAAAATTAGTAAAACCCATTTTGCGTTTTATTAATTAGCACGCAATATAATTTTGAATCGGATTAATTCCTAAAAGCATCTGCCTGAAATATGAAAAGAGTTACGACATACAGTGGTGGACAAAATTATTGGAACAGCATATTGTTTTTATAATAAAAAATTAATAAAATTATTATTTTATACAACCAACCACAATCTAAATTTTTCAGAGAAAAAATTTTTTTATCTCAAATGGATTAGATAAAATAAATTAAAAATGAATATGTCCAAAATTGAATGGACAAAAGTATAGGCACTTAAATGTTTATCAAATATTTGAAAGCAAGAAGCTGAAAAAAACATGTTTCTACCCATGGAAAAGTATTTATTGTGGTCGAATATTATTATCGCGAAGCCTTCTGATATGTGCATTGGTCGAAGTATCTTGAAAATAAATAATTCGGATAAATAAAATGGGTCGTAAAGGGCAGTAAATTAGAGTGACTGAAAGAAAAATAATAATTAATCTGCATCGTGACGGTAAATCATATTCTGAAATTATGAACGCAGTGAGAAAATGTCGTTACCCTGTTCGTAGTGTTATTAAAACGTTTAACAATAGCGACAATTTTCAAAATATGCCACGAACAGAGCGATCATCTAAACTTACAGAATTGGAAACAAGAAAAATAATTAGGCAAATTAAAAAGGATCCTCAAATCTCAGCGTCGGAAATTACTTCAATGATTAGAGAACAGGATAATAAAGATATTAGTGCTAAAACCGTACAGCTTACGTAGTAAAATAGTGAATAGCATATAACGTGTCACATTAGTTAAATATCCCTCCTCAGTCACCTGACCTTAATTCTATAGAAAATCTGTGGAATAAACCAGAGAAACGGATCCGAAAACATCACATTTCAAACAAAAGTCGATTGAAGAAAATTCTTCTACGAGAATGGACGTCCTTAGGGCAAGAAATTACTCAAATAATAGTTCACTCTATGCCAAACCGTCTAAGAAAAGTTATCAAGAGAACAGGACTTCCTACACAATATTAATTTTATATATGGTTCTTTCATTAGGTGACTGTGCTAATACTTTTGACCATTCAACTTTTGACATTATATTAATTTTAAATTCATTATATCTGTTTCATTTGAGTTCAACAATTGTTTCGCATAAAATTTAGGCTTTGGTTAGAGGTATAAAATAAATAACTAATTACATTTTTTTACGTTTGTCTTTTGGAAATATATATTTTTATTTAAAACAAAATGTGCTATGCCAATATTTTTATCTCCCACTGTACATATCATGTGATGGTGCAGCCATCCGATTAATTTGAGCACAACGTTTTGAATTAATTATTCATCTGTACTTTATGAAGACACTAATTTAACGTATAATAAAGTTTTATAATCAATCTTGTTTTATTCTTAGCAAATTCTATTCTAACCATAGAACCAATGATCATTACTGAAGACTTCTTTAACTTTCTAAAAGCACTTATGTGAGTGTGAATAAATAGCAACCCCAAAGAAAGCAGCAGCTACTTTGTCCTCCTACAGACACATAGCATCACAAAAATAGTGCTTCAATAGTTATGCCTCCTGCTTATAAATATCACAACAAACGAACACTACACTCATTACTCCACATACATACCGATACAGATTACAGACAGGCAGAACCTAATATTATTAGATAATTTATAATTTTGGATGAAAAGAGAGAATAATTTAATGTTCAAGATCCGGAAGAGCTAAAAATATACCAAATCGGTGTGAAGAAATCATTAACAATGTGCTTGAGACGGCTACTTCAATAACACCAACAGAAAAATTTTTCAAACAGTGGAAAATCTCCAATGAGATCATTAGATTAATGAAAAAACGGCAGACAATGTGGAACACAGGGAGTTTTTGAGCAAGGTGGAGCATATTGAGCTTTGTAAGACTAGAAGAAGACGTGTTCAAGAAGAGAGGAATCGGTTCGACATGCAGGTAGTTAACAAAAATACTAAAAGGATTTTGGAAGAAAACAGAGGAATAAACAAAGCTAAATATAAGCTGAGGAATAAAAGGACGCACATTCCACCATTAATGAGTGAGGATGGCGCAGGGCGCAAGGAGCATACGAAAATGTTCAAGGTTGTCAGAAGATTTTATTCACATTTGAATTATTGAACATTATTCACAAGCATTATGTGAAGAATACGCGATACTACGATTGAGATACTACTTAGGTTCTGTATCAGCAACCTTCCTTAGAATTTGCCATTTACTACTACTATTATTACTACGTATGCATAAACAGCAATATACACAATGAAATGCTCACAATAAGCACTAAATAACTTTTATTTTTACATATACAACTTATATATATATATATATATATATATATATATATATATATATATATATATATATATATATATATATATATATATATATATATATATATATATATATATAACTTGTCAGTGGTTTATTAATATTTAAATCTAGTCTTAATTAATCTTGAAATCAGTATTTATTAAATCCATATGAATTAAGATAACAGCATTTTAAATATAATACAAAACTGTGCCAGTCTCAAAACAATTTTGTAATTATGAATTTTAGTAAGGAAACAGCAATATCAGATCTGAAATTAACCTAAATATTGCAGTTTTCTCTCTTTATAACCTGAGCTAAAATATCACAAAATTCTAATAGAGCTTCATCGAATACAGAGCATCGAGCAAATTGAATAAATACATTACTGTGTAAGTGTATTCAATAGAAGATATTTTGCAAAGAAAATTAAATATAATGAGGAGTTATTAAGGGAGTTAAAAATTCCCTAAAATTATTATTGTTTATATTGTGATTGTTGTAACTGTTAAATTCAATAAAATTTTGATTGGCACTAGCTATCTTTTTATTAACTAAAATCAATACTTAAAAAAACATCTTACAGAAATTATAAAATTGAAAACTAATGAATTTAGAAACCACGTAATTGGAGATTTAAAAATTAATATTGGTAACTTTTCCGAAACACTCGTTATATAAATAAATATAACTAGTTCCTATAAAATGTCTGAATGATTGTGGCGTGTTCATATATTTTTTCTCCTTTATTTGGGTTTTTCGCCACTGTCTAAAACTCAAAAAATATCAAAAATACCTGTTCTTATTTAAAGAAAGAATCACTGGGTAAAAACAAAAAACCAAAAAAAGTTTGTAAATTTTTTATAACATTTTTATATCTTTAAAAATATTGTTCGTTAGGCACATTTATTACAAAAAAGAATCACTGAGAATTTTGTCTCCGTTTGGTTTTTTGTTTTCACCCAGTGATTCTTTCTTTAAATAAGAACAGGTATTTTTGATATTTTTTGAGTTTTAGACAGTGGCGAAAAACCCAAATAAAGGAGAAAAAATATAGTTCCTATAAACTCTGCACATAGATATAACTAAGACATTTCTATCTATATATTTATTGCATCTAAAAATTTGCAGTGCTTTCCTCTACATTTAACTTTAGCATACAGGTGCTAGGAGATAAGCCAGCTCAAGGTGGTAATTTTTTTATTTTTATCGGTAAGTAAACAGGAAACTCAGTGCACATGCATACCGTCAAACATAAGGAATTTGTGCCACTATCGCTCGATTCATGGGGTATTTGTTAAAACCAGCTTTGTTCATCTTGTATTAGAACATCAAAACAGGAGCTTTCATAAAATATGATCACACATATGCATGCTCACTAATTGTATTCTACCTGGTTTTTAATTTTCTGTCGGCAAATAAGCCAGTGAACTAATTCAAAGCCAAGAAAAAATACTGGAAAGTTCTTAGTCTATACTTGTAAGGGACAAAACTGATACTAGCCACTAGTTTGCATATTTCCTTCTTGGGTAAAAATATAACTGAACTATATTTTTGTTTTTTGGTGCATTTAATCTACTTCTGTGTAACTAAGTTACCTTTCAAATGGAAATTGTTCTTCCTATCCCACAGAAACTTTTCTACTCGATCATTCTGAACTTTCTGATATCTTCAAAGTAGAATTTTGTGGCAAATCTATTGTAGGAGAATGTACTGTAAGACTTTAAAATCAGCTGAGAGCATTGCTCTGAAATTGAATGATTGTGGATACGAGAACGCTATTTTGCAGCAGTAAGTGCACATTCTTAGATCTAAATGTCTATAAGTATTTTCATTTGAATAAATAAAATAGTCTTTACCTATACAGCCAAATATTTTACCAGGTACAGTAACACTTCAAAGAAAATATTTGTCCATACATTCTACAATCATCCCTCCGGAAAGTGGTAATTTTTTCTGAACATTCATAACATTCCTTGCTGACAGAATCACTTTTTCAATATTGCATCAAATCAGTATCAGCAAAATCTTGCAAATTATAAAACATCCCCAAGACTAATTTTTAGAGACTAATAATTGAGATTTAACAAACTGCTGAATAGAAGCGTCTGATGAATCACTTGCATCTTTGACCCAATTTAAACCGATGCCTTAAAAAGTAGAGGTACTAAGAAGAACAGACACATATTTATGATTAAATATTTTAAAGAACTAGGAAATAAATTGTCTTTTGTTGGTTGTCGTAGTTTGAGGCTTTTCCTCCTGTTGTAAGGGTGCAAATTCGATTAATTTGATGGCAGTTTGGAAATGTTTGCTTTTTTGTAACTTAACAGAACTATATAATATTTCTATAAATATAAATTAAGAACAAAATAAACAACTTTTAAATTCTGAAGTAAGGTTAAGTGTTCCGGGGGCTTTGAACAAGTTGAATCTTTTTTGGTATGTTTTTAATGTACGAAACTAAAACAAGTAATTTAACACAGTGATGTATAATATAAACGTCATAGTTTTGTAATAATATTGAAAATTATTAAAACCCTTTTTGCATTTGATTAATTAAGATTTAATATATTTTGAATCGGATTAATTTCTAGCATCTTTCTGAAATATGAACAGATTTACCACACACGGTTGTGAACAAAATTATTGGCACAGCATATTGTTTTTATAATAAAAATTTATATTCTTAAAATACAAACGTAAAAAAAATAATGAAATGATTATTTCATACCTCCAACCGAAATCTAAATTTTTAACATAAAATAATTGTTAATGCTAAAAATATACCAGATCGGTGTGAAAAAATCAACAATGTGCTTGAGACGGCTACTTTAATAACACCGACAGAAAAATAAGAACATTTGAAAAAAAATGAGACCATTTGATGAATGAAAAACGGCGGACAATGTGAAACACGGAGTTTTTGAGCAAGATGGACTATGTTGAGGTTTGCAAGATTAGAAGGAAACGTATTCTAGAGGAGACGAGTCGATTCGGCATGCAGAGCTAAAAAAACACTAAAAGAACTTTGGAAGAAAACGGAGGAATAAAAAAACTAAATATAAGCTGAGAAATAAAAGGATGCACATTTTTACCTTAATTAGTGAGGATAGCCCAGTGTGAAGGAGCATATGAAAATGTTATAGGTTGTCAGAAGATTTTATTCGCAGTTATATAAAGATCAAAACCAGCCAAAGACAGCAATTCCCAAGGAAAAACAAATGCCCCATATCCTAGTGGATGAAGTGACAAAGTTTATAAAATCAATGAACAATTGCAAGGCTCTAGGAAGTATAGTATAAATGTTGAAACGCTAAAAGGTAATGGTTGTTGTGAAAACATTCTCAACTGAACAACTTTCTTCATAAAGATGTATGAGAGATGTATGGAAGATGTATGAGAGACCTATACTGTAGTTTGAAAAATTGATACCACCAGAAAAAATAACCACCAGTAATTTGGAGAAGCATTCAACGAAGGAAAGGAACTCTTTCCACTAAAATGTATTAATACCCTAAAAGGCATATTAGAGCACTTGGGTGTAATAGAATTTCGCGGAAATGGTTGGATTGTTCGCACTGTACTGGGAAAGGGGCAAAGCAAAGCCCATGGAAAAAAAACCCATAAAGAATAACACCATAGATGTTTTTTAGAATTTCAAGCAGACTGTTCGAGTTAAGAGTTTAACGACTTGAGAGTTCGAGGTGAAATTGCAGGGAAACAGCCCAAAGTAATTTTGAAATTTGAAACATTGGAGAAATCAAATCAAGGCGCATATTTCTGCTAAATTGTTATTAAAAGTTGTAGTACCAAAATGGAATAACATTTTTTTTTCTATCAATCTGTCCAATAATTTTTAATTTTAAAAGAAATA
Organism: Cosmopolites sordidus; assembly: GCA_031761425.1. Taxonomy (NCBI): domain Eukaryota; kingdom Metazoa; phylum Arthropoda; class Insecta; order Coleoptera; family Curculionidae; genus Cosmopolites; species Cosmopolites sordidus. The sequence goes on from JARFXV010000243.1 coordinate 313,286, forward strand.
AACTTTTTTGACTTGAATAATTCTATTTTATTATCTCATAGTCATGTTAAAGCTTGGCATAAAAATTTAATTTGAAGTTCTATATTTTTGCAAGCACATTTGCCGTAATCTTATAAGCAAAAAACAATAGCATTGCCTGTAGAACTTGATGAAAAAGTTTGCGAGTCATCAGTCCATCGTACTTTTGGTCTTCTATTCGGATGTTCACGATCAAGCGGTATCCACTTTGCCTTGATCCTTGATCAGCCTTGCCTTGATTGCCTTGATCCATCTATCGTCCCTCGCCTCGTCATATGGTCTGCCCATCTCCATTTCAATTGCTTTACTCTTCCAATGATGTCACACACTTTTGTTTGTTTCCTGATCCATGTGCAGGACTTTCTGTCTCGTCTTATAATACCAAGCATACATCTTTTCATCCCCCTCTGTGTTACCCGAAGTCTCCAATCTCCAAATCCCTTCCTAAAACATAAATTCTTCTGTCCTCAGCAAATTTTTTGAACATAAACTGACTCTTTTTCAGGTTTATTTTAAATCAAATGTTTCGTCAGCCCTTTGCAGCTCTTGTATGCGTCTTTCCAACTCCTGTGGATCTTGTGAAAGGAGAACGATATTATCCGCAAATCTAAGATGGTTTAAGTTAGCACCATTGATATTTACACTGTTCTGTTCCCAATTCAGATTACGGAATACTTCTTCAAGGCAGGCTGAGAAAAAAATTGACGATATTGCGTCACCCTGTCGTTCATCTCGCTCTACATTAATTCCAACTTCAAGATCATCAAGGTGAATTATCGCTATAGCTCCATCGTATATCGATCCTAATAGGTTTACATATGCTTTGTCTACCCCCTGGCTCAGCAATGCATTCATTATGACCGGCTTTGGGATTAAGTCAAATGTTTTTTCGTAGTCGATAAAAGCCAAGCACAGTGGCATGGTGTATTCGTTGTATCTTTCTATGGCCTGCTGTACAATCTGGATGTGATTCATTATTCTGAATCCACTTATGTATCCTGCTTGCTCTCTTGGTTGTGCGTCATTCAGTTTTTATATTCTTTTAGATATTATCTTAGTGAAAACTTTGTATATTACGGATAGGAGGCTTATTGGACGGTAATTCGTTAAATCCTCTTCTGCTCCTTTTTTATGTAAAAGAACCACTTCTGCATTTTTCCATAAGTCAGATATTTTTTGTTCTTTGATATATTTTGAGTATAGTTTTGCCAGTGTTTTATGTACACTCCTACCACTAGCTTTCAGCATTTCGACGGTTACACTGTGCTTTCCTGGAGCCTTGCCGTCTTTCATCAATTCTATAGTATTTGTCACTTTCTTCACTCTACATTTGCCTTCTTTTCTTTCTCAGCTTCTGTTTAGCTTTGATAATTCCTCCGTTTTCTTCCAGAGTTTTTTGCACTAGCTGCATGTTGAACCGTCGCGTCATCTCTCTGATACATTTTCTTATAGATTTGTAGAGCTCAGCGTACAAGACCCTGTCAAAATGACTGCCTGCATTTCTCATTGTCGGTCATTTTTCATTAAATTAATGATCTCACTGGCGATTTATGTCTATTGAAGACATTTTTCTTCTGGTGATATTGAAACCGCCATTTCAAGCACATTGTTGCTGATTTATTCGTATCCGAATGATATTTCTATGTGCTGCAGATTATGTAACACAGCAAAATGGCTCGAAGCAATGTCAAAATCGGTGCCCCTCTTCAGTAATTTCCTAGAATCCACTTTGGTCTTCTTTGACCTTACCATTCTTTCGCGCTCTCTTCGACATTTGATCCTAACTTTTGCTCGTACAATTCGGTGGTCACTTCTAACATTAAAATTGTTAAGGACAGTACAATTGTAAAATATTGTTTTATTGTTGGTCATGATGTAATCAATTTCACTTGTGAGTCCAGATGGACTTTTCCATGTCCATTTTCTACTGATATTTTTCTTATAAATCAAATTCATAAAATAAAGTTATTGTCCTTGGGCAAAATCAATTAATCTGTCACTTCTATTGTCCCGCTCACCAGTTCCATATGGGCCAGTTGAATTTTCACCAATTCTTACTGTTCGAATTCTGGCATTAAAATCACCCATCAAGATTTTGTACCTACATTTCTCCTTGTATAAAAGTTGGGCTACGTCCATCATAACATTACTCAATGCATAAGCTTGGACGATTTGAAGTTTAAACTTTTTATTCAACTGAATGACGCATTGGGCTAGTCAGTCACATATACTTTCAAACTTTTCTACACTGTCCTTCATCTTTCGATTGATGAGGAATCCAATTCAACCATATCGTCCGACCATTCAATGGAATCCGAATCCAATTCAACCATTCTCCCGACCCCGAGTGTATAATACGTGACCAGTTAAATCCAGTTGGATTAGCTCTTCGCCCTTTCTTCGTGTTTCACATAACTGAATAATATCCCAATGTATGTTATCAAGTTCGATTAACAGTTCTTGCAGTTTGGCATGTGTTTTCATTATCTATATATTGAGAGTAACAATGTTAAAAGTCCAATGGAAACCTGATTTAACCCAAGCATTCTTAGCACACTCTGCCTTGGGGCAGTTTCTCCCGCTGCCTTAAATAGTCTCCCCTTGCCTTCCGGAGAACGAGGGCCGTGTTTGAGATTGTACTCTCATATTGAAAGACCATGTTGAAGGCACAGACCGTAATCTGCCATGCTGATGGTTATTCTGAGGCCATGTTAGTCTGAGGCCTCTACCTTGACCTGTCCACCAGGGGTGACCCTCCAAGGAGCATAGGTTCCAGACGGCACAGCTCAAAGCTTCATTACCCTATTCAAACCCTTTTGCCACGTCAAGGTGCAATTCACAAAGGGACATATATATTACATATATATGTAATATAAATTACATATATATGTAATATAAATTACATATATATGTAATATATATTATATGTTACATCTAATGTTTTCACAGATGGTAGGTAATGTTTCTAAATCATTCCGGCTGTCGATCCGTTGATTCTGTGAAGAGTCACGACGTTTCGCCAAAATCTCATTTGTCATTTTCAAGTGTTGTCGGCTTCGAGTGAAGCGGTGAAGACACACCCATCCCTTATATTAGAGAGCACTTGTTTTGTCTGTTGGTGGTTAGACTCATCAGGGTACCGACATATGCTCACTCGTCAAGAATAGGGAGTCCCTCTCCACAATCAAACAACCCATATTTTCGCCGACTTCTCGTCGGATGGTTTATACATGGAGTTTTTTTACTTCTTTGGACTGCAACCAATGAGACAACAGTAGTCAGGAGTTATACACCCCCGACCGTTGGGTTCCACAATCTTATGTGGAACGCACAACAACCTGCGTCTCCGCCATAATGAGCATTGGTTAGTTGCTTGACCGGGAGGAAGCCACACCCATGCCTTACATTGGAGGGCACATGTTTCGTCAGTTGGTGGTTAAACTCATCAGGGTACCGACATATGCTCTCTCGCCAAGAATAGAGAGTCCTTCTCCACAATTAAACAACCCATATTTTCGCCGACTTCTCGTCTTATGGCTTATACATGACGTTTTTTGACTTCTTTGGACTGCGTCCAATGAGACAACAGCAGTCAGGAGTTATAGCAATTTTACTGTCCTTAACCATTTTAATGTTGGAAGTGACCACCGAATGGTACGAGTAAAAGTTAGGAACAACTGTCGAAGAGAGAACGAAAGAATGGTGAGGTCAAAGGACAAAGTGGATTCTGGGAATTTGCTGGAAAAGGGCAGCAATTTTCAGATTGCTTTGACGAATCGCTTTGCTGTGTTACAAGACCCGTATTAAGTAGAAATAACGAATCAATATAAAGAAATCGTCGACATATTGCTTGAAACGGCTACTTTAATAACACCAACAAATGAAGAAACAATGACAAACACTAATGATGGAACAGCAAGAAAAAAGACAAGAATAATTTTAAAAATATATCGTTGATAGACTAACCAAACTTGAAAAACGACAGTGCCGTCGCAATCTAAAAATATTAGAATGAAATGTAAATGGACTCCTACAGCATCAGAAGGATACATACAGGTTACTCTAGAAAATAATGATGTATGTTTCACATCAGCAACTCATTTCACGAATATAATAGATATATCAGGTTTAAGGAATATCAAGTTTACCATAGACTGCATCAACAAAACTGAAGCAGTAATCATAATTAAAAATATTGAATTAATTATGAGAGAGAAAAATATGTGACAGAAAAGTCCAAGTTGCTAGCGCAAGCGTCGAAACAAAAAAATATGAAATTACTACAGCAGCTATATATTCGCTACCAAGATATAGAATACAAAAAGACTCAGTGCTAAGCACACACATTGGGGCTCACGCTTAACAAAAAAAAACGTGAATAACTCTATCAAGCGATGATCGAAATAAAAGGTAAGTGGCACTCAATTGGAAAACCAAGTTATCGTCCAACTGATATTAACAAGATTCCAGACCTCCTGAATTTATTTATTTCAAGAAAATAGCCATTAATTACATGCAAGTTGAAGAAGGAGAGGGAGCATCACCAGATCACTCACCAATTTCGACGCTTAGTGAAAACGTAATAACTAATTGCCAAATCCGGCATTAACAAACAAATGCCCTGACTGGGAAAGTTTTAAACTGGAACTCAGTGAGAGAATTAAGTTGAATGTGTCATACAATAAAGCAATAAAAACATGAATGAATAGAAGCATGACACATTATCTCAGAATTAAACAAAAACCATCGGAGCAAACTATCCCAAGGAAATACGTGATCTGACAAAAGATAAGAGAAAGGCCAGGAAAGCCTGGGAATGATCCAGAACAAGCGAAAATAAAAATAGACTAAATAACCTGACTCGACAGCTAAAAAAGAAAATTCAGAAACTTTCAAATGAATCAATCAATAGAGGATATTTTCCCTATAGAGATGCAATATCAAAGGAAATGGAATCTTGGGATGGTAGCCGATTACTGCTGAGGATTGAAAAGGAACCTACTGGAAGGTAAGTACCCGCTGAAACCATGAATATTGTGTATAAGTGGATTGAATGTTACAAAGAAACCTGATGTATTAATTTTTTTTATTAATATATTCTTGTTAATTGGCCATATTACTATCTAAATTAAACAGACCTTTTCGTATGACAAAAAAAAGTTTTAATTTTGTAGACCAATGTAGAAAATGAATACTCAGAATTAACATCAATAGATGCAGGAGTGTCCCAAGGTAGGGTACTGGGACCTGTTATACAAATACGACATTCCAGTAGCAGTAAACATCAAACTAGTCACATTTGCTTATGATACTGTAATTTTACCACTTGGAAATAGGCGCAGTAAGCGGCATAAACACTTGGACCAGACAATGGCGTATATAATTATATGAAAATAAATGTCTTCATATCAATTTCAGGAACAAAAAAATAAATAACCATCCAGTGTAAAGAAACTGCCAAATAATTGGACCTTAATCGAAATGACAGACAACCAGAACTATAAAAATTCAAATATATAAATATGTATTGGATGATGGGAATAAATTCCCAGCTGTCTATCCAAAACAAAGTGCTGGTCTACCAGCATGTGCTTAAACCGATATGGACATACGACCTTCAGCTTATGGGTTTATACTCAAGAAAGCAATTGCAATTGCCTCAGAGTATTCCAGAACGGAATTCTAAGGAACATCGTTACTGTTTCTTGGAATGTTCAGAATGAACATTCTCGTTTGAGAGGAAAAGTCAATGAAGAAATTAAGATTTCCAGGAGCTGAAGTCTTTCAACTCTTACATAACCTAGACTTGCGATGGCTCAAGAGAAGCAAACCTTTTGAGCTTGCGTGATTGTGCAATGATCAGTGAAAATCCGAGCAAAGTATTGTGTAGTTAAATGTGTAAAAATGTTGTTAAATGTGTTGAAAACTAAAATAGACCGTTGGGAATAGCCAGACTCAAGTAACTATAGTAATTTAAGTTGTATTTAAAATGCTTATGAATTTTAAGGTTAGATTAGATGCATTGTTTATTTTCCCAAAAAAGACCTACCGGAAGTGTACTACACTAAATCATTTACACCCTGTATTATCCAAATAAAATTGGACTAAGCTTTTGTGTAAATTCATGTACAATCAAAGATCCTTATTCACGGTTTCGTTATTCGCGGATTAAAAAATTGTGACCACTTCTTGATTTCACGGCTGAAATTTTCTTAATTTTCGAATCAAAAACTAATGATACATATTATATTTTTAGAATAATATGTATTTATTTACTATTACCTTTCAAAACAAACAACTATCAAATTATTTATAAACAATCTCGTCTTATCGCCGCTTGGCCGAAAGTAAGTCGACAAATAACTCGACACGTGACGCTATGGCTTTTGATAAAAATCGCCTTCGCACGATCGGTGCGAATATTTTGTTTTATTGCTTCAACTTGTCATTCATCTCTAATTGATGTCTGACAGTTACACTCGTATTTCTACACAACCATGCGTGTGCATGATACTAAGAAATGAAAAATTTTTGATTGCGGCGCATTTTCCAATCCCCATTCCTAAATTTGGTTATAGGTGTCCTCCTGTTTTTCCCCCACGAACCGCTGCTGTTTATAATCCCGTACAAATTACCATCGCGGCAAATTTATGGAACGCAGCAAATAAGGAGATTTGACTGTACTCATAAGATTTATCATATAAGTGTACATGTGATTATGAGCAAAAAAAAAATAAAAAACGTTCTGTAGATATGTAAATAAAAAAATATGTATATGCAATTCTTTACAACTTGTAGGCCCCTGAAATTTGTCATCGGGTGGGGGGTCATCCCCACTAATATTTTCCTACTCTGTCGTACCGAATATATGGTTAATGTCTACGTAGGTTAGTTTCATTCTGTTTGATGTTAGTCTATGTTTTTATTTACTTTTTGATATTCGGATACAAGAAATGGCAGAAGGAAATTCTTATGGATGTAAGCTTGAGGATTTTGCCTAGTGGATATTAGTTGTGAATTTCGTGGCTGCTAATAATGAAATTACACAGCTCCTTCCCAGCCATCAAGTGTACAAAGCTGTTGCAGAATATCTGGTATAATTTTGTCTTTAGATATTTACCTTTTAGAGTTTGCTCCGATTACAAACATGACCTCTGTAAATATTGCGCTGGAGCGGGATATCGGGCAACACTTTGTGGAACTTGTATTTTCTATTTGTTCACCAGAGCAGTTGAGAATGCACCACATGATATTACCACCATACGCAATTGTTTAATTTGTTTGAAAGCATTGATAATCAGATTAGGAGTAAGTTATGTTTAAAATCAATTATATTAATTTTAAAATTCTTATTTCAATAAGGTTCCCAATTTGGCAATGCGGATGGGAAATATCCGCGATGTAGAATTGTCCGAGATGAAAAATCTATTTCATGAAATACTACATGACCTGCCACTACACGTGATATTTTATGATTAGGTCAAATTACTCTATAATGTATTCTAATTTTTAAGGTTATAATAACATTAATACTATAAGAAACACTACTATAAGAAACACTATAAGAAACTGTAGCGAAGAATACTATAAAAAACACTATAAGAAAAATAGTTGTTTTTCTAGCCTAACCTGTTTTTGTGTGAAGAATACTATAAGAAACACTATAAGAAATATAGTTGTTTTTCTAGTCTAACCTGTTTTTTTTAATTAAATTTTAAATCTAACTTTAAAGTGCATGTAATGTACAGATTACACGCACGCATAACTACAACCTGTACCATGGCCATGGGATTGCTTTTCTTATTTTTCCATCTTTCGACATGGATTGGGTGATAACCCATGTCGAAAAGTCCCTTGGGATTGACGGTGTAGGGATGGTCTTCAATACACCCCTGATGAGAACACAAAGGTTGCGCCCTTCAGGAATGCAAAACGCATGATACTTGTAGATCCGCCCATCCAAAAATCTTGTGACGGCTCAGTAGTCGTCTGCGATCAGAGGTCTTATCATGACCCCGTTTCTGCTTCGTTGTTGATTTTCCTAGGTTGATGTCTCTTTTTTTGAAGAGTCGAAGAACCCGGAGGTAGGCCGCTTTGTCCCGAAGGACAATCGCCGATAGTTTGGCTGACTTCTGTGTCTTGGGGCCCCCCTGCTTTCTTTGGAGGTGCAGTTTTCTTTGGCGGTATTGACTTCTTGAATACTGGGGCTTACGATGCGCTCTCTGAGGCCGGCTTTTTACTGCTGCTGCTGTCTGTATCTGAAGCCGATGTCCAGCCTTCTTCTAATAGGTCTATGTCGGACCCGTAGAATGAAAAGTCATCTTCCATGGCGGTTTATTTTCATTCTTTTTCGCTATCTGATGCTTTGACAAAAGCATAAGATTTTTTCCCCAGATGATTATTTTCTTTTTGGACCTTGTCCAAACCTTCACTTAGTACCATGTTCTTGTTGCGTAACTCATTGAGTTCTGCAGAAGAGAAAGGTTACCCATCTCTTTTAGATAGCGCATCTGGCCTTCCAGGTCATTGGTGCGTTTCTCTTTGTCTTCTAATGTTCGTTGGAGCCACTAAAACGCCTTCCTTGTGATGGTAAACCCCGCAGGGTCGGCCATCACCCCGTATGAAACTAAAGAACTCGGAGATCGCAGAGAGCAGCTTACTCTCTTGAAGCTCAACCTGAACTGACCTAACAAGCGTATTTAAACAAATATAAAATGATTGATAAACTTTTCTTTAGATACTTGAACTATACAAAGCCTTCATTTATTCAGGTGGCCCTTAAATGAGAACAAGCTTTAGACTGGTTTTTTGTTTTTTTTTTCAGGTTTCAGATGACGAAAGACAAGTGTGGTTTAGCATTATCTCGATGGAACGCAATGCCTTTTCTGTTAATCCACTTAGTTCTAGTATTGTTTCGGTCTGATTTTAAGGTGACAGCTTAAGGATTCTCTTCGTGGCCCCACAAATGCATAACATAACCTTCTTCGGATGTAAACTGGCTTTTGCGCTGATTGAATAAACATCTCTGCGCCTACACCATAATCTCTTACGCTTATTATTATTATACTCAATCAATCTTTTATTACCTGTAACTATTCGCTTTAAAGAGGACACGATTTAATTGCGCCTCTATAGAGAAGAAAAAGTTTTTCTCCTAAACTGCACCCTTACATCGGCCTTGCTAATCATTTCAAGTTGACATAATCATTTTGACACTGTTAACTAGTTGATTACAAGAATTTCTGCGATCTCTCGAGTTGTTCCATGTCAATCACTTTCAGTTGTCAATCAGCCTGGGCCGGTCGTCTATAACGTGTTACATCGCTAAGATTGAAATTGTTTTCATGAAATTATCTGAATCACTTAAGATACGTGGTTTAGTCATTGGCACCCTCATCGTATAGAGCAGATATCTTATTTTACGTCTGCGAAACGTTCTTGCCTTTTCGGAGATAAAAAAGCATAATATGTCGAAAATGCTTCTTATTTTTGGCAGTTTTTAAAACTAAATAAAATTTTAAAGGCACAATTTTTTTCGTTGAAATTCCTTCTGTCAAAAAAACATCAAAACTTTCCACATGTGAAATAGAACTCTTCGATCTTAGCGATGTAATGCTATTTGGCGCCAAAAACGTGACAAACTTTCGTACTCTTCTATGCAGAAGGGTCGTGACCTATGGAAACTCATTCCGTTTGTGTACTTTTCGGACTATTTCTCGCCAGCGTTCTCTATTTCTGTTTTTCTTGATTGCATATTGGAGAAATGTACCGGTTAACTTTTTAATATGGTCTATCCGTCTTTTTGGAGGGCCACCGCGTGATTTAGAATTCCCCATACATCCCGGTATTATCAGGCTTTATAGGTTATTACCATCCCTACATTCAATGTGCCCGAACAATATTTGGAATCTTTCAGCATCATCGAGTATTTGTTCATTAATAAGTTGGGATGGCCTTGTAAGTTCATTAATTTCTTGAATAACGGATGCGTTTGTTCGTCTGATAGTTCACGGAATGTAAGGGACCCGAGTCCGGCACCAAAGTTAAAAAGAATCATTGGGTTTGAAGCCTTGTTTCTTAAGGGTTCATTTTTCATCGGAATATAGTAATACTGGAAAAATTTGTTTCAGATAATGATAATTGATACAAACTTTTGCATCAACCCAATATATATTTGTAGAACATTATTACAAATGACCAAATTTACTTACTTTTTGATTTGTGTCTTTTCCATTCGTTATTTTCGGAATAAGAAAAATAAAGTGCTTGATAGTCGATTTTCAACGCTTATTCAAACTATTGCAGCCAATATAAACTGAGTTCAACAATTCTTAGTACCATTACAGTTTCCAAAGTTATATTATATGGCAAAATGAGAATATTTTGAAAAACACATCATCCATTTGTTTCCAATAATTAGAGTGTTTTCTAATTTTGCGATAAACTGTGCGGCCATTTATTTCTTGAATGATTTAATTATAGATATAATATGTTCATCGCCTCATTTCCGTACTTCTTCGTAATAAGAAACTGTGAGTCAATAAAAGTTTGTAGAGAGTTAAGTCTGTAGAGATAAGTCTGTAGACTTATGCCACAATGCGTAAATTTAAATGCAACATCATGAAAATAAATGGCAATTCTATATGTGAAACATGATATTCTGGCTCAAGTTAATTCAATATAAACCACGCAACTTTCTAGTATTCATGCAATCAAGAAAAATGCCACTGGAATGGAGTTGGTGTCATTGTTAAAAGATTTATAAGTAATATTGCAATAGACTTTATTCCTTACTCTGGCAGATATTTAAAGAGTCAAAGACAGAGATGTAAAGATTCAAGCTAAACTTATATAACAGAATTTAAGTGAGTGCTTCTCTGACAAAGTAGATGATGACCTGGAAAGAATTTCCGAGGATAACACTCACCAAGTCACAAAAAACACAAAGTAGGCAAAGGAAAAAAAATGAGGTAATTACAGGCCCTTTGGCTTAGGAGGAAGGAACAGTAGAGGCGATAGATCAATACAATTCTGCCAAGAAAAAATTAAAATCACAAATACCATCGAAAAGATTATATACATGAAAGCCTCCACAAAATAAGGATGAAATTACATTCATTTTATTATTTTAAGCAAGAAATTCAGTAGAATTGCGACAAAAGCTCTTACGTACCGGATTGTACCATAATCAAATAAACTCTAGATTCCTGATTATGTTAAATTTTACAATACGTGTCATTTACCTTAAAAATGTCTAATTGATCCTTTTCAAACTTTCTTCTTTCGAATCATCTAATATCTGACATTTAAAAAAGTTAGGGACAAAAAAGAGACTTTAAAAAAGTAAAAGACATTTAAAAAAATACAGTACTAAGATCAAATATTTTTTCAAAATCACGCAAAGATTATACATAAAAAAAGTTTTATTTTTAAATGAAACAATATAAAAATTGGGTAAATTCAACCCTGTAATTAGTTCCCAATAGCAACGAAGCCGGTCCTGTCGATTTCGACATCAGCGCCCTCATCGGTAGCCGAGTCACTTTCTGTGAGAATCACGACAATCTACGCCATTGCCGCCATATTTCAAATCCACCCAGATTTATTCATTGCTGCTTTTTTTATTTGATTTATTTCTAAACTTTCAAAGTGATTCAGCGTTTTGCATTTAATCTGAAAGTGCAATATTTTGAAATCACTATTAAAGCAATTATTTTCGATTAAGAATACACACAATGACATTGGTAGAAAAATTATTAATAATAAATAATGTGACCCCAGTTATCAGCATAGAGAACATACATTTATTAAATATTTCTTTGATATTGTCATTGGTACGACTTCATTTTTATAAATGTCATACATAATTACACTTCTAAAATGAGACTAGACATAGGCAAATTCACAACGCCATCTGTGTTTTATTGAAGAATTTATAAAACCGCTAAATTTAAAATCATCATCAACATCATCAGTCCGTGTCGATCCACTGCAGGATGAAGGCCTCCTCAGCATGCTTCCAACTTTCACTAGGCTTTCCTCTGCCACTCGGTTCCCATATACTTAACGATGTCATTAGTCCATCGTGTTTTCGCTCTTTTTTGTGGACGTTTGCGATCAAGCGGTATTCACTCCAGGATTGCTTTGGTCCATCTGTCGTCCCATCGCCTCGCTATATGGCCTGCCCATCTCCATTTGAATTGCTTTACTCTTCTAATAATGTCACACACTTTCGTTTATTCCCTGATCCATGTGCATGGCTTTCTGTCTCGTCTTGTAATTTCACGTATACATCTTTCCATTCCTCTTTATGCTACCCGAAGTTTTTAAATTGAGTGCGATGTAAGGATCCAGGTTTCACCTGCATATGTCATAATGGGTAGGACGCACTGATCGAAGACTTTTCAGGCAAAGTGCAAGTCTGCTCGTAAACACTCTGTTGAGCCTGCCAAATGCCTGCCAGCCACATTTAACACGCCGTTCCACCACCCGGGGTATTCTCCTCAATTGAAGTCCTCTGCCCAAGATATATAAAGTAGTCCACATCTCTAAATCACTTCCTAAAACTGAAATTCTTCTGTCGTCAGCGAATTTATTGAACATAACCTGACTCTTTGTTAGGTATATTTTTAAGCCAAATGGTTTGTCAGTCCTTTGCAGCACTTGTATGCATCTTTGCAGCTCCTCTGGGTCTTGTGAAAGGAGAACGATATCATCTGCAAATCTAAGATGGTTTAAGTTTGTACAATTGATCTTTACACCACCCTGTTCCCAATCCAGATTACGGAATACTTCTTAAAGGCAATCCGAGAAAAGAATAGGCGATATTGAGTCACCCTGCCGTTCCACATTAAATCCCACTTCAAGATCATCAAGGTGAATTGTCGCTTTAGCTCCATCATATATCGATCCTAATATGTTTATATATGCTTTGTCTACCTTCTGGCTAAGCAGTGCATCCATTTTGGTATGCTTTGAGGTGGAGACAAATGCTTTTTCGTAGTCGATAAAAGCCAACCACAGTGGCATGGTGTATACGTTGTGCCTTTCTATGGACTGCTGTACAACCTGGATGTGATCCATTGTACTGAATCCACTTCTGAATCCTGCTTGTTCTCTTGGTTGTGCGACATTCAGTTTTCTTAATATTCTTTTAAATGTTATCTTGGTAAAATCTCTGTACATTACTGATAGGAGCCTTTTTGGACGGTAGTTCCTTAAATTTTCTTGTGCTCCTTTTTTATGAAAAAAGATCACTTCTGCATTTTTCCCTAAGTCAGGTACTTTTTATTCTTGATGCATTTTGAGTATAATTTTCCCAGTGTTTTATGTAACGTCCGACCAATAGCCTTTAGCATTTCGACAGTTACACTGTCCTTTTCTGGAGCTTTGCCGCTTTTCATCGATTCTGTAACATTTGTTATTTCCTCCACCAGGATATCTGGCTTTTGTTCTTACGTAGGTATTGTTGTCTTTGATTGTTTCGGATCTTCATATAACTGGGAATTAAATTTTCTGACAATCTCTAACATTTCCGTACGCGCCCTGCACACTGTGCTATACTCACGCATTAAGCTTCTGTTTAACCTTGTTAATTCCTTTATTTTCTTCCAGATTTTTTTGCACTAGCTGCATGTTGAACTCTTCGCCTTTTTTTCGAGTTTTACAGAGCCCAATAATATCCCAATGTATGTTGTCAACTTCGATTAACAGTTCTTGCAATCGGGCCTCCGTTTTCATAGACCGTATATTAAAGTTGCAATCACAAAGTCCAATGGCAGCCTGATCTAACCTGGTAATTCTTAGCATCATCTGCCTTGGGTCTGGTCTTCTCGCTGCCGTAGATAGTTACCCCTTAACCTCCGGGGAATGAGGGCCGTGTTTGAGGTTGTACTGTCATATTGAAGGCATGGACCGTAATCTGCCACGCTGGACCAATGCGGGTTGGTAGATTTTGGATCATGTTAGTCTGAGGCTTCTGCCTTGACCTGTCCGCCAAGACTGACTCTCCCAGGAACATAGACTCCACACGGCATAGCTCAAAGCTTCATTGTCCTACTCAAACCCCTTTACCACGTCATGTTTTTTTTTGGGTGAACGTTTTATGTTTACCTCAACTCTAATATTAAAAGCATTTATTTGTCAACATCATTTTGACGAAGTTGTAATGATAACGAGACGCGTCAAATATAAATGTAATAAAGTGGAAATTAGAGAAGAAATTTCTTTCATTAAACATCTATCTAACAATGTTTCTCAAATATCTAGATTTTTACTCTTTGTTAGATGTGCATCCAGTGGTCCACATAATTCTAATCACTTTGTTCATGTGATAAATTAATTCTTATACTAATTTTTCATTGTCATTTAGAGACATTTTCATGGTCACTACACTGATTCGAACGGTTTCAGCCTCTTTAGTTGTCGAATAAGTCCGTTGTTGTCGAGCAGCGAAATTACTTCGATAATTTCCTGTTTTTCTAGCCTCTTTTGGTCTTTGGTTGCTCTTGATATCATTTTCAACCACAGGCAGGCTCTTGTAGGTCGCGATGGATGTCTTCATTGCCGTTGTATCAATGCTCGTTGACGATGTTGTGAAGTATTTTATTGTGGAGCGTCTGAATGTCTTTAATGTTTGATTTCTTTATGGATCCTCCGAGTTGGATGTCGAAAGTCCACACAGGCTTCAGAAATTGCTTGTAAAGAAGCAATTTATTATATATTGACATCTCAGAATGATGTCAAAGTAGCTAATATACAGGATCCGGCAGGAAGGTGTGGTGTTTTTAAAAAAATTGACACACTTTTATTTTTAAATGAATATCAAAATTTATTGAATTTATACATTAGTGGTGTATTGCCATTAAAGTATACATAACACAGTCAGGTGCGAAAAATCAGATCAGTTAGGTGGCGTGCATTTTTGTGGAGGCATTCTTGTAGACGGGTAGCAAAATTGCGCTATGGTTTCGAAAAGAGCTTCAAGAGTTTGCGGTTTGTCTATGTAAGTGTTGTATTTTAAGTAGCCACATAAAAAGTAGTCACAAGAATATTTTGGTTGCGTGGGAATGTGGAAAGGACCACCTCGATCACCAGGCATTTCAGCTGCCGGACCCGGTATTTACCTAAAGTTGAGTCCCAATTATTGCATCAAAAGTCACGCCCAGATACCATGCTTCGTTCGCATGTGAGAGCATTTGCTGTTTAACTAGTACTGGAAAGTGAGGAAATTAACGTGGATGTACTGATTCGCCTCATTTAATGCACCATTTGAATGTTCAGTTGGTGACATTGTTTACTGCCTGCCTATATGTCTTCACCTATGGTGAGTAGAGTAGTATCGTCATGAAAAGTTACTATAATTAGATTGATTAGAGTGAGAGTTAGAGATTAAAGTTAGAGTGATTAGAGTACTGTAAGTACTTTAATCACTCTGTGAGATATTATTGGTATGCAACAGGTAGAGAACAGATCTAAGGACACGGCGTTGTGATACAATGACACGCATCTTCTATAAAACCTGAATATAACTCACCATATTTCATCCTAAAATGAGGGTCAGTAATGTATGAGTAATGAGTAAAATATTTGGCTTATATATCGTGGCAAACATTCTTCAAAATTGTATTCCATACCCTGGCGCCACACTTTGTCAAATACCTTGGCCACGTCGGGAATATTCTTGCACATATATTCTTTTTTTTCAAACGATCTCTCAATTACAACGGTGGTTCGATGGACTTGATCAATACTTTTGTGTTTGTTGCAGAATCCAAACTAATGAGACGGAATAACTTCCTCTGTGATAGTCTTGCGTCGTTGTAAAAGAGGCTTTTTAAACAGGTTGGAAGTAATGGGCAACAGTGATATCGTTCGATAAGATCTTTTATCTGTAAATAGCCTTGTCTGGTTTAGGTATTATCAGCGACCTTCCATTACACAGGCACAGAGAGAAGTGATAACGCTCCCTTGAAAAAATGGGCCAGTTTCATAATACTCTTGCGGGATAACTCAACAGGTCGTATCATGGCGTTTTCTTTGTGGTAAGATTATTGTTGACGGTATTGACAACTTCAGTTCCATGCTAGTTTGTGGATGAGGCTGGAAAGCATTTGCCAAATGATCGGTGCATATTTCTGCTTTTTTTCATTTCGTTTCGTCGAGCCCAATTGTTGTCACTTTTGCGGATTGGCGGGTCATGAATTTTTGGCTTGTTAAAGAATTTAGTTGCTTTCGAAAGAAAGTAATCGGTGTTTTCGTCGTCCGTTAGCTCTCTAGCTATCCAGGAATCGATTCTGCTGTCATGTTTCAGAGGATTTCCTTTTTTCGAGTTCCAGATCTCGAGTTTCCTTGATATAGTTCAAGCCTGCCGTTTTGACCTTAATGTAGGGATGTTTCGCACAGATTGCTGCAGGTCAACCTCCAGTTTTTCAACTTAATAGGTTTTCAATTTTCGTTGGTGAAATCTGAAGGCTCTAACTTGGTGATTACATATATATTTTATAAATGTTCAGATGCCAAATCAAAGCTTTATCAAACACTAACATCTGAGAATGCAATGTTGCGCAATGCAAAGAAGTCGAATAGACTTAACAGTTTTTCTCTATTTGTAGATCAGTACGATGGTTTCCCGTTGGAATGGAGGTAGAACAGTCTTTCGGCGTAATGTTTGCAGATCCCCAGTAGATGTATATAGCATTGAAGTCACCCCCCAATAATGAAACGATCTGCTAATGGCCGGAAAAAGTGAGTAATTTTTTTTTATATTTTCCTAGTAGGCAAAATATTGCGATAGTCTTTGGATTTCATTTGGACTGTCAATGTTATCGCTTGTATCTCTGCAGTTTCATATTTCTATACTGGGAGTGCTTTAAGTTTTCTTTAATTATCAACGTTGATCCACTTTTCCCTGAAAGATCTGGCTGAACAGTATGATAAATTTTGTGGCCTATAATTATATAGTAATTTGTTCTGGTAGCGTGGGTACAGTTTTATCTTTCCACAGAAATGTTTGTAATTCATGAGCTGATTGGTATTATAGGCTGCTAGTGGAAATGTATTGTCCATTCTAATTTCTCCTTGTTCTACGGGCTTTGCGTTTCTGCTTCCTAGTTCATTTATTCTGTGGCGAATTATTTTGTTGGTTTTGTCTTGTTTTGCTATGATTTTTTATAACATTAGGCTTGTTTAATCTGACATAATTTGTTCATTTTCTTTTACTTTAATTTGTTTCTTCTTTGCAACTTAGAAATTCGTTTTTTACGATCCTTACCTTCTATTCTATGGAACGGTAGCAAGTATTTGTTGCGTATATTTCTATATTGGATAATATGTCCATACATACAGTAATATTGTATTTAACAGTTCCATCTTAAGAAATACATTTTCTTAAGATGATTCTAACTTAAAAAATATATTTTAAACGTAGGGTTATTAAAAGTGGAAAATAATAAAGCACATTGTTTAAATATTAAATGGTGTAGTGCGCCTATTGTTTAAATTATTTGTCTATTTAAAAACGGAAATTTCACAGACGGTTACAAAATATTACCATGGTGGCACGGCGAACAAATTTGACGAACGGCGAAAAAAGGTTAAATGGGAGGAACGATGCGGTTTAATTGAACATTGGAACTGTACAGGTAGTTACAAGGCGGGCCCTGGTTTAATTCATACTTGCGTACTGTAGACCCACACTGTCCGGGTCCGACTGCATCGCTCTTTATCCGGTGTTTTTGCGATAAGCAATAGCAGTAGTAACCTTTTGCATTGTGAAGATTTTATAAAATGAAGGACAATGACATATCTTGAAATGTAATATACTGAAAACCATTAAAAAATCAGCAGAATAAAAAATATTTTATTATATATAATTTATACTGAAAAAATATTTTTAATATACCATTGGATTAATTTTAAAAATTTTTGAATAAATCATTACAAAATACAAAGTATATGTTTAAGATGTCGATCCTAAGAGGAACAAAAATATTCGAAATAAAGGAAAAGTTCTTAATGGTTCTTTGTTAAATTTGTTTTAACCAAAAAAGTTTGGTTTCGTCAAATATATTTGGGCAGGAGTTTTACAGCACAGATCTGCCCCTGCTGGAATGTGATACAAATACAGATATCAAATTATTTTATATACAGAGTGTTCCAAATTGTATAGACCAACCTTCACCAGCTTGTTATATGGCTAAAAATTATTTGACTTTGTCATATAGATCTTAGTGGAATAATGCGTAACTTTCGATTTATTCGAAAACGGTTCATCTTATGGAGGCAAACTAAGATAACCTTTTCTACGTAAAAAAGTCGGGGATTCTAAAATCTTGAATAAAAATTTAAAAAAAATACATATATAAAAAGTGGGCAATTGTACCCCACATTTTTTATTTTAAAATTCATAGTTCATTTCGGCTCCCAAAGTTTACAACACTCACCACATTTTATAATTATACTGTAAATGGTTTTGGAAATATTTGTGAAAAAGTCTTCACGATGTTTTTTTGATTTGACTATCCGAGACGTGCAAAAACTAGCTTTCGAAGTCGCTGAAAAATACTCTTTGCCAAATACATTTAAAAAAAAGAAAATAGCAGGGAAAAAGTGTTTCTACTCATTCATGCGCAGAAATCCACAGCTGTCAATACGAAAACCTGAAGGTACCTTAATGGTAAGAACACGAGGCTTCAAAAGAGAGAACGTAGGGCATTTTTTTTTGATATTATAGAAAAAACTGTGGACGAGTTTAATTTCACCGCAGAAGCTATTTTTAATGTCGATGAACTGGGATTTTTGATAGTACAAAAAACTACAAAAGATGGTTGCTTGTAAAGGTAAACGCCAAGTAACAGGCGTAACAGCTATATAAAAAAAATCAACAAAGATCTTCAAATTGAGGCACCCCCGGCAAGCTATTATATTAGAATCAGATTACATAAATTCCGAATTGTTTGTTGAGTGGTTGAAGCATTTCAAAAACCATGTAAGCTGCAATCAAGATAAGAAAGTCCTTTTACTGCTTGATGGGCATACGACTCATAGCAAGAACTAAAACGCTTGTACCTTTGCTAGAAAAAATGGAATAGTATAACTGCAGTTGCCTGGGCATACCATCCATCCTTAACAATCTCTACATGTTGCTTTCTTTGAGCTGCTACAGAAACATTTTGTTCAGGCGCAAGAAACTTTTCATCGTCAATATAAAGGTGATAAGATATATCAAACTAAAATTTCTAAATTACTAAATGAAGCATATGGCAGAGCGGCAACTGTGACAGTAGCTGAAAATGCCTTTGGTACCGCTGGTATTTGGCCAGTTAACAAACATGTCTTTCAGGATCACCTGTTTGTACCATCGGATATGCTACAACCTCAACATTGTGGTAATGTTACTGAAATTGAAATAATTACTGGAAATTCAGTAAGTACGTCAATACCCAAAGACAGTGAAAGCGCCAGTGATTCCGCTATTATTTATATTTCTCAGGAGAAAAAGCGTAAAAACTGTGAGGATATTCTTCATAAAATATCTAGCTACCGACACAAAATGCACAGCCAGGTCCATGTCTTCTCGAGCACCAATAAGTATTGCTCAGAAAGCATAATTATTATCGACTATTGATAACGTTCTGGGATTAAAACGTAGCATAGCAAGAAAAGATTAAAAAGACAAAACCACAAAATATAGGGAAGAAAAGATGTGGCAAAGAAGAGAAGATTAAAAAGAAAAAACAAAGTGATAAAAAGTGACAAGTGACAAGTGACAAAAAACATATGTGATAAAATAAAGGAAGAAGAGATGATTCAATACATTACATGTCACGCTTGAGTTCATACAAAATGTGTTTGTGTGAGTACAAAGATCAAGGAGTATTTTTTGCTTAATTGTATTTAATGGTCCATTCTAAGGAACCAGTGGTCCATCGCAAGAAACCGGTTTATCGGAAACCATCGCAAGAAGATTACAATAGTACAATTATTTTCCACCTAAATGTTTTTATTAAAAATGCATTTTTTAAAAATGTTTAAGTGGTCCGAATTCGGCAACTCTTCCCTATATAGTTCACAGTTTGCATTTCAAAAAGATATGACTCTTGTATCCTACATACCTAAGAAATCTAAAATGGTGCTGCTGCTGTCTTCCCTTTGTCACGATCAAAGTATTGACACAGAAATGATAATGATAATCAGAAAACAAAGATTATTACATTTTACAATTCAACAAAAGGTGGCCAATCACTGTGTTTTATGCGGTTATGAATGTAGCTGCGATAAATAGTGTAATTGTATATCGTGAAAATAACAAATCAAAAATAAACAGACGTTTCTAAGAAAACTCGGTCTGGCAATGTTTGAAGTTTATCTAAAAAAAATGTTTTTTAAATTTAAAATAATTGTCATACATCATCCATATTTGTTTTTTAATTGAAAAAGCGTGCACTAACAAAAGAAAATACAATAGAATTAAAGACCCAATATACTTGTCCAAAAAATTTTAAATTGAATATATTCAGTTCCAAACCGTTTTAGTTGAAGTTCGCATGTATGAACTTCAACTAAAACCTTTCGAAAATGAATATAATCAATGTATTTTTTTTGACAAGTATATTAATTCTTTAATGTTACTATCTTTTTTATATTTTGTGAATAAATTATAATATTATGATTAAAATAAAAATTATATATAATTAGAATTATTGCAGGCTTTTTCAATTAACAAACAAATGTGTATGGTGAATAATGTACATTTTTTTTTATTTTACTAATTATTTAAGACTAGGGACTGAAAAAATACCTTAATAATTATCATAAATCAATAATCAGAATAATCAGAATAATTTTAAACCAATTTTTGAATAAAAAAATATAGCAATGGTGAGGATTTGAACCACGAACTGTTAAGTCGGCCACGCCATAAAAAGTTTAAATTGATGCTTTTGATATACGAGAGATATACCCTCTCTTGTAGGATTGATACACTATATATTGTCTTAAGAAAACTAACAGGAACAAGCTTTGCTTATCTTTATGAAAATATTCAATTTTAGTGTCAACAACTTAGAAGTTTAATAGTACAGTTGAGCAATTTTAGTTTGCTTTAATCAGTAATAAGTGTACTGGAATACTCTTTTTGTGTATTCTAGTGTAAATACATATTAATTCTTACTATATTGATAATAAAAACAATAATATCAGAAATAACGCAAACACATAAAATATGGTTAGTTGTACGTCTTGTGGTTGTTCCCACGTCACGAAAAAATATAAATTCAGGAGTAAAATTACATAGGTAAATGCTTTTAATACTAGATTTGACAAGTATTTAGAAATAAAAACGAATTTTGTTTGAATTAAATTTTAAGGTTATGTTACGAACAAATCGCCTGTTATGCATAGGCGTAGTCAAATTTATATTAGGTAAAATAATATTATTAAAATGTTATCAATGTAGTGATTATCTTTTTTTAAAACTTAATTTTTTAACGTGTGTTCTAAAATGTTTAGTTTTCTGAGATATTGGGCCTTAAAAATTAAGATTTTTTTTTGTTTTCGTTTGATACATACAAAACATATTACTTTACTCATATAAAGAACCTTAAAATACAACAAATAATACAGAGTGTTAACTTTTTTTACAATTCTATTTTTTCAGAAATTATTGTACTATTAAATGTAAATGTTACTTCCATTTTGATATGGATTTTTTGTTATCATATTCCAAACCGCAGAAGTTTTTTTTATGTTCTCATCATTTTGCTGAGAATTGTTTTGTTTTAAAATATGTAATTTTTTATTGAAATGAAACTTCTTCCTCGAACTGCTGATCTCCGTTGCGTATGCACGCGCGCAATCCTCGTCTCATTTCTACCGTAGTAGTACGTAAAACAATTTCTTCTTTAATTATGACGAAAGCCGCCTCTATGCGTTGGAATAAATCTTCTCCAGTTTCAAATTCTGTGACGTATACAAGTTATTTTGCCCGTCCCCAGATGTAAAAATCCAACGTAGTTAGGTCTGGGGACCGTGGAGGCCTTTTAATAACGTCATCTCTCCCAATCCAAGCATTTGGGAAAACATTATTTAAATACTCACTGACTATTAAGCTCCAGTGTGCAGGACAACCGTCATTTTTTACCACAATACTCCTGTCTTCATTAAATATTGTAACCTCAGCTAACAATTCGGGTAAGACGTTCTGCGAGAACTTAAGGTAATTATCCCCGTTGAGACGATCAGGTAAGTAATGTGGTCCAATGATTTAGGAATTTTATCGTGGATATCGAATATCAGCCTAATGCGTTACGATACACAAAGTTAGCAAATTAGTGAAGCTAGTAAAACGTTTTTATGGCATGAATGCATACCGTTAGAAAGAGGATAAACCAGAGATTTTTTAAAAGAATTCGAAGAACTTGATACCTTTTAGTTTTTTTATATGCAATTTAAAGTTGAGCTTTAAATTTATTTTTATTTCTTCCAAAAATATACCAATAACTTTTTTTAAATTCAAGTTTCAACTTTTGGAATTTTTTAAAAACATATTTAAAAATTAACCTAAAAACCTGTGGGCCCAATAATGCTTTATAGAGGCTGAAGAGATAGGAAAAGACCCCTCCTATCGACCATTTTAATTTGACAAACAGTGCACCAAACACCCTGTATATACCTAATTTAAATGTGAACATCAACTCGGTGCAAGATGCAACTGATTAGCTAACCATTTTTTGCAAATGATATAATTTTATGACAGGAGATTCCAATTTCTTAATAACTTTTTGTCGTATTGCCCACATAAAACACACTTTACTCTTTGGAATTTTTTTTTTTAATTAATTTAATTTTTTACATTTTCGCAGGACAGAAATCAACACCGTCAACTGATTATATTACTCCTCTTCTAAAACAATTTAAATTTAAAATTGAGAATTAAATTGTAGATGACATTCTCTGTCGTACATTATACAGAAACTATAATAATACAATAATATATTGCTCTAAACAACTGTCAACTTTTATCAGTTTCTTTTTTTTATTCATACTACCAACTACGCCACTGCCAAAACAAAAACAGTAGTTCATATGTATATACCATTCTGCTCCCACTTACAGAATCATATGTTCTTTCCTCTAGTTTTATATTCAAAGAAAAACAGAATGTTTATTTGTCGGGCCAAAAAATTTAAATTAGATTTAACCTCAGAGAAGTGAACTAAAATCCTTTATGTATAAAAAAGAAAAGAACGCAGATACTTTTGTTGCACCCTGGTAATTCACTGGAATGTGAATTTTACTCCGCCCAACGAGAGAGACAGAAAATAAAAAGGAGGTGTGTGATAGATATTTAACTGATTCATGTAAAATTACTCTAATTTGTTTTTCGTTTCGCTTGACAACAAAAACCGGGAAGAATAAAATTAAGAATTAGATGGTTCTGAAATATTTATTATACATACGCAACTTCTTTAGCTTTTTTTCTGACGTTTTATTTGAAGTATTAATATTTTTTCTGCTCTATAGACTGCGCCATCTTCTTGCGAACATTATTAATCGTATATTATTGTATACGAGATTACTCAAATGATAATTAGTAGGTTCTAAAGTTTCTGGAATAGTAGTAGCCATTAGCGTTTCTATATTTATTAACACTATTTTTCAGTTTTATCAGCGATCGCGAAAACGGAACTACATTATTTTATTTGCCAACTTGAATTTAGTAATTTTTCGGAACTCAGTCGGTAATATTTTAGTGATTTTGTGTGGATAAAATTGGCTTTATGTGGTTATAAAATACACGTGCTGAGTGCTACCCGGAACGTGAAGAAAGACGTTTGTTCCGATAAGATAAGTAGTGTTAACCTCAAAATTAATCTTGTATCCAACGCGAAGGTGAATTTACCTTTCTTTGTGATAGAAAAAGTAGGAATATTGCATGTTTACCTTAGCATTACTATAGGAGGTTATTATTTTTAATTCATGTGGTTATATAAATGTTTGTAGAAGAAAGTAATGTGCGGTTTTGATAGTGTCCAAAAGTTAGAAATAGCGTTAGGTCACTTAACGTTCCAAAACCACAGGTGTGTGGTTCACAATCATTATTTGATGGAATGTTGTAGTATTTCAATATATATGCTTATTTTTAGATTAGTTTTCAAGTTATTAACATCGACAATAGATAAATTTGCGTTATACAATAATATTTTCATTTAAAGTAATTTCTTCTGAAAAGTACGTAGTTTGAATTTCCTGACAATATTCACAATCTATTTAATACCAACAAAGAAAATCTGAGAGTATACAAATTATTAAATCTGCCTAATTCTGCTTGTTTTCTTGGTGAGTTTTTTCCTATTTCAGGATTTTTTCCTATTTCTTGGTGAGTTTTTTCCTATTTCAGCAAGGATTTCAGGGAAATAGGGGTAATATTTTTATCAATACAGCCATGGTTAAAAACATTGATCATACAATAAAAATCTTTCACTGTTTTATTGATAGAATAGAGATAATCTTTAATTAAAACAAACAATATTTGTTTGATTTTTTTGTTTTGGGGAAGAACGCATTTTAAAATTTCTTTAAATTTGGTCACTTGGCAAGTGTACCTTATGTTTAGTCTATGGATAAGGTTTAGATCCAGAGTCAGTTCAGGTTATTCATAAATTGTGTTATCTTGCTGGATGGGGCTATCTTTATGGAAATTTTTTTCTGCCACCGAGTTGAAGACAATCTATTAAAAAAATTCATGGTTTAGGGCTTTTTGAAATACATTTGCCGAAAGCCACCAAGTGTTCCTTGAATCTTTTCCTTACAGACCTTTTTTCGCTAGATAAGGATTTTTATAAATTTTAATTTACCTGTTTTTTTTATTATTGTATACTACTTGAGCTTTTCCGAAATTTTATTGTGATTGTAAACTAACATTTTTCCAGCAAAATTAGCTGTATTTTAAAACAATTCTAACCCATAAAAGGTGAGATAGCGGGTGTTTCAGAATGTTTTTCGTTTTTGATGCTTAAAAATAAAACAGAAGTTATTTAATTGCTGTTAAATTACAGGGTAGTTTTTAAATTTTTATTTATGAAAGACTACCATCCGCTTCTTCACTTTCTCCGCATGAAACTGAAATTTTCAGTCACTCGCTGGAGTATCGCATCTTGGAATCACGTGGTTTTCGTCTGTTATTATTTGCTTTAACATTAAAGTTAGGGGTTAATGGGTTAAGGTGAAAAACCTTACTTTTTAAGTAGCCCCATAGGAAAAATCAGCAGGTGTTAAATCTGGAGTCCTTGGTGGCCAGTTGATGTCCCCTCGGTAACTAATCACTCTTTCAGAGAATAATTCGTGAAGAGCTGCTAATGAATCATTCGTGACGTGGGAAGTTGCTTCATCTTGTTGGAAAAATGTGTAAAGCCAATGCGGTGGTAGCCAATGGGGTATTGCATTTCTGAAGCCAAAAAAGTCCGGATCATATGGTAATAAAGATTGGTATTAACAGTCTGAGCGCGACCACGGTTATCCTAAAAAAAGTAGGAACAGATAATTCCTTCGCTTGATATGGCAGCGTAAACAACAACCTTAGGCGAGTGTAATGGTTTCTGGTGCAGTTCCAGCGGATTGTCGGGAGCCCAATATCAGCAATTTTGTTCATTCACCTGGCCTTTGAACGTGGAAAATCGATTTATCAGAAAACCATTGTTAAGTACGTTATTGAAGTTCCTAAAATTATTTTTCATTGCCCTGCAGAATTCGACTCGTTTAGGTGGATCATCGGGCTTCATCTCTTGCACAACAACAATTTTCTAGGGGTGGAAATGTAAATATTTGCAGATAATGCGATAAATCGTGTATCTCTGCAAATATAGAGAAACTGCCCGGAGTCGTAGAGATTATTTTGGATTTTCTATAACAGACTGGCGAACGCGATCAACATCCGTGCTCGTTTTTGATGCCCTTTTGCGCCCAGTTGATTTATCCGGCATTGTCTTTCCAGTTGTGCACCCAATGCAATGATTAAGTTCTCACTAAGTACATTTCTCATGGTCGCTAAATTAAAACGTGCCCTGTACAGACGTCGAACAATAGTGGAAGAATCGTTGTTTTTATAAAACGCTCGCACGCAAAATGCGAGCTGTGGTGCCGTGAAAGGATCCATCGTTTGCTAAACTAAAAAAAACAAAAATGAAAAACATTCTGAGACATTCTGAGTTAGTTGCAGTGGTGGCTCATGGGTTTTTAAAGGGGGGGCTGTTCTGCTGAAAATTATTTTTTTTTTGCTTTCTCCTTCCTCCTTTTACTTTTCGTGCTATTTAAACCCTATACTCCTGTACACGTGAACCAGGAAAATTATTTAAAAGAAAGAAACTGAACGGAAATAAAATATGGTGCTTTGCTCTGAAAAATTGTTTACTGTGATAAAGGCTGGATAAATGCTGGGCGGCGCACCAACTTCCCTCACAACCCTCACAAGCTGCCACTGGTTAGTTGTTTACTTCCGAAAACTTTTCCAAGTGAAAAATTTACACAGTAATGTTATTAGCACTTATTTTTATATTATTTTTATTAGCACACATAGATAATTATTTGCGGAGGTTTAAGAATCATTATAAAATTTTTGTGTTTATGACATGTTTATTCGCTTGAATTTGATGAAATTTCCCATCACACTCAAAGGCACTTGTTTAACCTCACTCCATGTTCGATGTTCGTTTACCCTCACTTAACTTTTCGCCAGCCGAATTAATATCGACAGAAGGCTGGTAACAATAGTACATCAATTTTAAATTATAAAAGGCATGTTTAATAAAATTTTCTAATTGGGCAAGTAGGTGTTCTGCATGAACATTTTCTTGCACATTCCGAATTAAGGGTTCTAGTGGTGCTATCGTCAGCAGAAAAAAAGGTAAATGGGATCATGTCTTGAAAATGAGAAAGTCCATCAATTTTTCTATTGGAACCTTCGGTGTGAAACACTAAACTCAAAGAGATTTACCACTAAACACCGAATCACTTTTTCTTCGAGTTCTCGACGCACGTTTCGCTAACCATGTTAGCATCATCAGGAGATGATTTAATCTAATTTTAAAACAAAACTATGTTCTATTTATATGAGAACCCCAATTGCTAACCTACTACCTACGAAGCGCACTACCTAGCTAATGAAGCGTGTAAAAAAAAGGTACAAGAAAAAACAAAAAGTGCAAAAAAGAGAACAAAAGAAAGAAAAAAATGAAACGTGAAGTTTACTGACCCTTACATTAATAATTGAAAAAGTTGACTGAACGGAATAGGTCTTTTATTCCGATTCATGATTTTCTTGAATTTTTCTATTTGAATGCTTTCATATGCATCCAAAGCCCTATGGTTATTTACAGTTTTAATTAGTCTTAAATTACTTATGTCTATGTTATGGTCATGTTCGATTGCATGCTGGGCAACACAACATTTTTCATTTCTCTCATAACGAATGTAGGCATTGTGTTTTTTATATCTCGTTAATATAGATCTTTTTGTTTGCCCAATCGATCACAATCTTAACAGCTAATTTCGTAAATCCCGACTTTTCATGTTGATCTACATTATCCTTTGGATTATCCAGGACTTCTCTTAATTTATTATATGGTTTGTATACAACTTTAATGTCCACTTTTTTCAAAATTTTGTCTAGCCCACGTGTTAATTGGGCATCAAATAGTATTACCATACATTTATTTTTGTTCTGATCCTTTTGAAAAGTCGAAGATTCTTTCAATAATTTTCTAAACTTATGTTTTCTAATTAATTTATCTACAATGTTCTTATTATAACCGTTCACTTCGGATACCTCCCTAATTAATTTTAATTCTTTGTTATAATTATCTTTGTTTTTCAATTTTCGAAACGTGCGTCGAGAACTTTAAAAAAATGATTGGGTGTTTAGTGGTAAGTCTCTTCGAGTTTAATGAGGAATTAATTCAAAACGATTTCTTAATCCAATATTTGCTCAAGTGTACAATCAATTTCTGCAAATTGCAATCTGCGATCACATCAATTTCCTATTTCCTCTTAATTCCTGTAACAAATGTGACTAGTAGGGATAAGGTTGAGGTTGTTTTAGTATTTTTCTTCTGTTTATCTTAAGATATTGCTATCGGCAGTCCCAATGTTTGAATGATGTTTGTTAATTTTTGATCATTTTTTTATTACCTCTTTACAATTTTTATTGTCGAACGATTTTTAATTATTTTTATCTCCATACATCGTCAAATTGTTCTTGATACTTTATATCTGCTAGTTGAAATGTTACTAAATACGTGATAAGATTTCGAATAACTTCTATTGGATCACAAGGAAGAAAACCTTATATTGAATTAGATCAAATCCGATCCGAATGTAAATAATGAATTATTTAACCTTTAAGCGAAAGACAAAATAAGTTTCGAAATAACCTTCAAAATAACATACTCTAAATAATCTTTAACCAAGAGCATTATATTATTTCTGAACTTAATTCTCTTCTTTTGACATTTATTTACAAAAGAGTAATATTTTCAGTAATATGTTCTATACATTGTCGCCAACTGTCGAATCGATATGATGCAGCTATCAACCAGTGGAAGTTGTAGAGATTGGAAGATATGCAAATCCGAAGGGGTTAAGTCTGGAGAATATGGTGATGCGATAAAATATTTCAGCCCGATTCTGTAATCGTTTCCAGAGTATAATGCTTTTTATCTCCCAGAGCATCCCTAAAATGAATCCGTTTCTACTGATAACGGTCAGCAGTGATCGTTATCAGATCAGATCAGATTGGAGGAACTCATAATGCGCGACGGCCAGCTGATCCCAAACTAAAAACAGCAACATCTTTTTGACGCGAATATTTAGTTTTGCAGTACTGGTTGATGGCTCAAAAGGACTAACCCAGATTAATCTGCTTTTCGTTACAGGTCACAACCTTATACAGGAAGTTTTTTTTTCTGAATCAGTAGACCAATAACATCATCAAAGCGTCTTCTCGTATTATCACCTATGAGTTCATAGATGACTCTCGTTTTGAATTTTTGAAACAACAATTGATTGAACTCAACAATTGATCAAACAATTGATTGAACTCTTAGATAATTTTATTTTCGCAGCTCGTGCTTTGTCATGAAGCTAAATTACTTCCCTTGCTGGTATAAAGCTTTTTATCCCCCATCTGCTGCTCCCAAACTATACCTGCTATACCTATACAGCAACACCTTTTTACGTGAATATTTAGTTAGTACTGGTTGATGCAGCGGCGGTTCGTGGGGGGAAAACAGGTGGGGCACGTATAACCAAATTTTGGAATGAGGATAGGGAAATACGTTGCAACCAAAAGTTATACATTTCATAGTATCATACACACACTTTGCTGAGTAGAAATACGAGTGTAACTGTCGGACATCAAATTTTCAAATAGGTACCTAGATAATAAAATTTTGCTTTAGGACCATGACCATTAAATCTGTTTGTACTTGAAGTCCATCCTCCTAAATTTCTGAGCAGCAAAGTGGTCGATGACTTGATCATTAAAATTTGAAATTGACTTCACAAGTTTATTTTCAATAGATAGCATTGCTAACGCGCACAACCGTTCCTGGCCTATAGTGTTTCTTAGAAATGTTTTGATTCGTTTGAGGATAGAGAAACATCTTTCGCTTTCCACACTGTTTCATAAAATCGTATCGCGCGTACATTACCGAGAGTTCATTTTTTAATTTTAAGTAATTTACCTTTGGAAACAGGTTACACACAGTTTTAATGTCTTCATTTGGAAAGACGGCTCGAGATTCATCAAATTTTTCCGGCCAGGATTTTCTGAAGTGTAGGTTTCGTCATGCCTACGTAAGGCAAGCTCAAATGCCCCACAGTCGATTAACTTGTAGACATATAAGTCAAATACATAATTATGTGACAGTATGTGACATCCCGATGTGCACTACTGAATTGAGAAGGATGTCTTCCCAACATACTAATTTTTAGCTCATTTCTTAAATGTCTTTGTGAAATAGAATGCGATTTTACCTTTGCGTCCAAAGGTTTCAAATCATTAACTCCGTGTCCAGCCAAAATCAAAATCGCCCGCACTCACTGGTTTTCCGACTTGTGCCAAAATGCACGGAAAGCAATAAAATTTATTTGTTGTCTCGCATCCACATAATCACGAATACTTCTCATACACGATTTTATTAAAAGTTCGTTTATGAGTAATATTAACTTGCAGAATCGGTGTCAGCCGTCCAAGATATTTGATGATAATTCGGTCCTCAAATGTAAATGTGACATTGTCTCTGTTCATATATTGCCCTGAAGATATGACGTTATAAATGCGTTTAATCTCCGGATTGCTAGCGAAGTGATGCATTGCTGTCTTTGTTTTTCCCACGCGACAGTAAAGAAAACAGTTGCTTCACAAACTTGTCTGTGACCAAAGCACGTGTTCTATATTCGGTGCGATTCGGCAACCCACGACCTATTTCATTACCGCCAATGACATTATGGATGTTAGACTATAGAAGTCGCAAGAAACGTGATCATAGACAGAATAGAGAATAAATTAATATACAATCTGAAATTATTTTTTGCACCTCATTTTTAATTTTTTTAGGTAGGACACGTGCCCACATGCCCTTATAAACCAACCATCACTGCATACCCGTCAGTAAATTTCTTTCCTCTTCATCATTTTTATTATTTTATCATTTTTTCATTAATTTTTTTATTATTTTCAGAAATACCCATCAAAATGGCCACAATGGACCAGTGTGATGGGTCTCCAAGGAATTCAGCGGCACTATCGTCCACCTTGAAAATCTTCGACACATTTAAGTCCATATCGGGAAATGGAAAGGACTCAGATTCTGGAGAATGTTTCCATTTGCCTTTATTCGACGAAGACGTCAAAAGTATGACATTAATAATACCCCTAATTGCATTCTCCATTGTCAAACTTTTTTTCGTGCTTTACAGATCAATCGTTGGCGTCAGATGGGGGAGATAAAAAATCTCACAGCGACAAAGTCGAAGAGAAAATATTAAATAAGTCTCCTGGGAAAAATCTCAACACGTTGTTAGTGAAAACAGAAAAACATGCTGATAAACAAACTCCCAAGAAAAGTCGAAGAAAAAGTGGTACCGATGACGATGAGGATGCATCAAATATTGAACTGACTTTTGATTTGGAATATGAAGCAAGCAGGAACGGAGAATATAGAAGTGTTTATGAAACTGAAGAGACTGTACCGTATATTAATACACTCGATAAAAGTAACCAATCTGAAACAGATGATGACGCTGGCGATGTGCTGGTAATAGACAAAAGTCTGGAATGTGTAGAAACAACGCTCGAGAACAAAACTGAAGACGATAAACAAAATAACACCAATGATTTAAAAGTTAAGTTAAATGGCAAAAAGTCAGACAGAAAGACACCAGAAAAAATGCTAGAACCGGAATATGATGTTGATTTGTTGGATTTGGATAAATCGGTGATTTGTGAAGAAGTCTATGCTTGCGCCAAAGCTGAACCGATCGAGGAAGATGCTGATGTATACGAGGTCGACAATTCGGATAATTATCTGTTTGGTTTCGATGACATGGATGAAGATGGTGATGCGCACATGACCGAAAATGATTCTAATAGTGTTATGGAATTGAAAAACCAGGACAGTAGTAATGCAGAAGATTCCGAAAGCAAACCAAGTGAAATGCAATTTCGTGAAAAACGACAGGATGTAGAAGACGATGCCATGAAACATGACAAAAAGACCAGTGAGGAAGAAGAGAGGAATGGGAGCACAAGCGCAGTTGACGAATCGTCAAATAAAGAGTCAACTTCAGGAAAAAAATTAGAAGTCGACTATAACGTGATTAGATTTAACGAGACTGGTTCTGTTAGTGCGACGATCAAGGATAGTGGTACATCTAGTAAACCGTCATCTCTAATACTCTTAGGTATCCCTCGACAAGCTGAAACTGGTCCAGGTAATTTTTTACTTCTATTTATCTATTTTCCCATTTTTTTGTGGTTTTAAATTATTGACAATTGTTTTTACGCGAAATAGATGACAGAATTTTTTTAAAACATTTTATTTAAGAAGTTACCAAATTAAACGTTCTCACAAGGCTTTAAAGTAAAAGATACGTTTTATGAAACTATAAATAAATATATATAATATATATATATATATATATATATATATATATATATATATATATATATATATATATATATATATATATATATATCCCTTCCTTCTTCTGTTAATATCTGGTCTCTGGTCTCTTGCAATCTTTCTTTCGAATATACGTAACTTTCCCTGTTCCAAGCTTGTTAAATATATGTGGTTATAGTGCAGTTCAAGATATATCTTTGACCGAATGGCTGCAATAAATTGTTAACAACCCCTACGTAACGAAACCCGTCAAAGTTGCAAAAAACATAAACATTTATTGGCCGGGGCTAATAAAATATCAGGTAAAAAGATAAAATTGATTTTATATCTGGTTTAGTACTTTCGAAATGTTTTAGTTTAGTTTGCATTCTTTTCTTAAACAGTGCAGTTCTATAATTTCGATCGTATTTTTATGATTCCAAATGTGCTAAAAATGTGGCGTTCTTGACAAGATAATGATCATTGTGCCTCCGGTAGTGCTAATTTAACAAAAAACCATTTATCGTCCGATGCTAAGCAAGTTGTTAAAAATGTGTATGTTTCTTTATTCAATCACAACGATTGCGAGGATTGCGGTTTAATTGCTTAAACTCTATAAAAAAATACAGGTTAGAAAATCGTCCCATTATCTACCTTGATGAAACATGGTTCGATACACATGAGACGCCAGCAAAAGGATGGGTAGATACATCAAGAAAATGCCAAACCAAAGCTCCAGCAAACAAGGGAAAAATAATTACAACTTTATATGTTGGTTCCGGGGATTGATGGGTTCCAAATTGTTTACGGTTGTCCTCCAAAAATATACATTCATCTTTGGACTACCATAACGACAGCACAGGAGAACTTTTTGGAGAGTGGTTTATAAATAGCCTTTTCCCCAATGTGCCTAAGGAAAGCGTAGTTCTAATGGACAATGCTAGTTATCATAACCGCCAAAAAAATAAAGTTCCTAATGCAAATAACACTAAATTGGAAATTCAGAACTATATGTTAAAAAACGATTTATACTTCGAAAATACATATAAAAACGTGATATTCTAGAGATATTAAAAACATTTAATATTAAAAAGGAATATGATACCATTGCTGCCGATATAGGACATACAGAGACACACAAGAAACCATGACTTGAGCCTAGTCAACCTTCGCCATTGACGCCTAAGTCCAATTTCCACATCAAAGAGATTTTATACTGAATCTGGTCTAGTTGGAAAGGTCTAGTGTTAGTAGTTCTTTTAACTTGGGGAAATAATCACTACAGACAACCATCAATAGTTGACCATTCTCGTCGAACAAAGTCACGTGGGGCCATATCAGGCGGGTACGGTGTTTGGTCGATGACGTTCCTTGAGTTTGGGGGCAAATGTCTTTTCACAAACCTGGCCGTTTCGGAATACTTAAATAGTATTCCTTGTTCACCTTTTGTCCCTATAGAAGAAATTCGGAGTGCATCACATCACAGTAATCAAAGAAAACTGGTAGCATAACCTTGATTTTTTGGGTTTCGGCTCGTTTTCGACGCGCCATTCCGAAGACTATTGGTTTGTTTGCATGTTGTACTCGTAAACCCATGTTCATGTCCATGCCCATGTCTCATCGCCCGTTAGATGCATTTCATGAAGGTGAGGTCCTCTGAAGCTCGGGAAAACCTGTCTTCAGCGAGCTGCTTTGTATGCGCTCTTTGGACAGAATTGAACTCTTTTGGAACCAGTCATGCGGCAACGCGTTTCACACCCATAATATCAGTCCTAATGTTGTGAGCGGACTTAAAAGATAGGTTCAGCTCTCGAACCAACTCTCTAAAACTCATGGGGCGATTTTCGCGCAGCGGTTTCTTGATTTTGATGATGTTTTCATCGTTAGTGGATGGTGAAGGTCGACCAGAACGAGGCATATCAACTACCACTTCTTGACCCTCTTTGAACACTATGCCATTCATCTGCCAGTGCATATCAACATGATTCACCGTAGATCATCTGCAACATTTTCAGGGATTCGACACAACATTTCATTGACACAGGACATTTAAGGCAAATTTTGCTCAATATTTGTATTCATATATCAATTCTTATATTGGAACCTTCGGTGTGAAACACTGAACTTAAAAAGATTTACCACTAAACCCGAATCACTTTTTTTAAAGTTCTCGACTCACGTTTCGCTAACCATGTGTTAACTAACTAAAACATATGTTTTGCTAACCTCGTGTTAATTGTGATGTTAATTGTGATGTAAGCATCGTGACATCAAACGATATTACCATGAATTTATTTTTGTTCTGATCTTTTTGAAAAGTCGAAGATTCTTTCAACATTTTTCTAAATATTTTCTAATTAATTTATGTACGATGTTCTTTTATAACGGTTCATTTCGGATACTCCTCTAATTAAGTTTAATAACTCGGTTTCAAATTTACTCCTAAACCTCACCTTCCTGTAGATATGTGTTTTTTACTTTTTCTATGAATTTTGTTGAGTTTATCATAGAACAGGATGCATATGAAAGCATTCAAATAGAAAAATGCAAAAAAAAATCATGAACCGGGTGTAAACTTCACGGTTCATTGTTTTCTTTCATTGTTCTTTTTTCCCCTTTTTTTCTTGTATCCTTTTTTTACACACTTCATTAGATAGGTAGTACGCTTCCTAGGTAGTAGATTAGATATTAGGGTTCTCATATAAATAAAACATAGTTTACTTTTAGAATCAGATTAAATCATCTCCTGATGATGCTAACATGGTTAGCGAAACGTACGTCGAGACCTTTAAAAATAGCGATTCGGTGTTAAGTGGTTAATCTCTTTGAGTTTATTTGTATTCACACTTTAATCGCAACACACATTTGATGAGGACTATCAAAACCAACTTATTTAAACTAGTTGACCTATTGCGCTGAAATTGGACATCGTAACTAAGCACAGTGCAGCGATCTTACAGCAGAAAAGAAAATTAGGGTATTTTACGTGGACTTTGCAAATGGGAAATTTCGACTACTTTTTGCACAGAATGTATATTCAAAAACAATATTACTTTGATAGGTGAATGGTGAATAAATTGTTTGGGTTTTTTTTCTAGATATTACTAAAGTAGATGTTGGTAAACGATCTCTGTCCTTCAGCGATATTCGAATTGAAGTAAACGCCAAAAAAGCAAAATTAATCGTAGATACACCAAACGCAGACACCCAAAACGAAACTCCCGATTCTCCAGATATTCTCTCGTCGAAGATCTGCGAATGTTTAATGTTCAAAAGCACGGAAGGCGAACTGCATCAGACCATCAAGAAACAGCAAAAAGTCTTTGAGGGCATGCGTAAGGATCTTCAACAACTGATGAAACAATCGGAAGACTTAGAAATAGTTAATAGGAAGCTTATAAATGACCTGAGGTTTCACTATATAAGCAAGAAAAAATTGGCACCTTTGAAGATCACCAGGTCGGTGGGTTTACAAGTACACTTGGAGCCTGATAGTAATGAAAGCCCAAATCAAATGAGAATAAGCCTAGCTCTGAGCACTACTCCACAGAATCCAGTTGTCAGTAGTCCTGGGTTAAATAGCAGTAAAACTCCCCCAGGACAGCCTGCCGCAGTTACACAGGTATGTTATCAAGCAAAGTACAAAGATTTTTTTAAAATAAGTAATGTTTCAGGTTCTACCAACTTCACCACAAAAACCTGTGCATCCTCCTTCCCAAGTACCCTCGTCATCATCAACGCAATTACGGTATTGGGCTTTTCAACAAAACGTTAGTAGAAAATCATATACACCAATCAACAGGAAAAGTGCTACAACCCCACGGAAACCTGAAATACCACCTGCCTCCAATCCTGACGGGATAGGTAAGAAACTTTTTAAGATTACTGATACTCAATTTTTAATGTGATATACTAAATTTTAATATATTTAACACTAAACAACAAATCACTTTTTAAGCTTTTCGATGTGCGTTTCATTAACCATTTTAGCACCATCAGGGGCTGATTCAATCGAATTCTACACTAAGTAAACTACATAGCATGTCGGAAAAATAATGGAACTGTTTAGGGTAAGAATGGGTATTACCGATCAGTTAAGGATAAATAATCATAAATCAGATGATAATCAATATTTCTTTATTAATCTTTTTGCTAATTAAACTTTAACTATTCTTCTAACAAAATTATAATAATTGAGATCAATAAGTAAAACAAATTTGGCATAATCAATATTTAAAAAATAATCGACTTTGACAAGCAAACATGGAAAGCACCATGGCAGGTAATACCGGGCAAGCTTTGTTGAGGCATAAGTCGCAGATATAACCCTCAGGAGAGTCATACCCTGAGCAGTCAGCGTGAGCCCAGAGACCGCCCAGCACACACCTATACCACATCTCGTTTTTTGCTCATAATCATCGCAGTTTATACATTTATTTTCCAAGTCCTTGTCAGCGTCATTATCTCCATCTTCACGCAGGTCTGTCATTTCATCTTTCTTGTTTTTGTTTTCAAGCACTCTGTTTTTAACCTTTTTCACATCAATTGATTTTCGTTTTCTTTTTCTCGACTTTTTTTCAGTTTTGGTTTTGAGAGTTACTTTTTTCTACTCTTTTGTCATTTTTCTATTTTTTTTCTCGACCAGAACTTCTTTATTAGGAGCTCCTGTGAGGACGGTTGCATGCTGTTTGCGAGATAGTACACATTGTTTCTTGTCTCTGGACTTATTCGGCAGCGGTAGAAGATCCTTAGCAGTGGGAGCTTTATGAACTCTTGAAGTTTAAGGAATGGGGTTGTTATAAAAGTTAGTCCGTTGCTCGAGTTTGGAAGTCGTTGATGCATTATTTATCGGGGCTGGTTCAAGTACATCAACAAGAAGTGATGGCGATTGAGGTGAGTTTGTCTGGAATTAAGTTGGTGGATCTTTAGGTTCATCTAATATTATATAGGCATCTAGAGTCTTATTATCCCGGTCTCGTATTTCTTCTACCGAAACTGCCACTTTGCTGCTGTTTAAAAATATCATCAGCCACAAAATCTTCGTCTGTAAATAAGTCCGAGTTTAAAGGACATATTCCTGTAGCAGCAACACCTGCTTCAGCCTTTGGGAAGGTTGTTACTTTTGAAAAGATTTTCTGAACAGTGAAGCGAGATCATTTTGTTATCTTTTTTCCCAATTGATTCTTCATGAAAAGGTTGCATTCTTGTTTATAAGCTGCTTTAAGCGAAGCGGCTTTAAGCCACAGCGATGTGGTGGCAATGATAATATCACTATGTTGTTGCTTTTGTAAAATCCGTAAGCTCTCAAAGAGATGTGGCTGGAATAATTGTCGAGAACAAGCAACATGGGCTCATTTTCTGAAGGGTTGGTGAAATCTGCAAAATGTTTCAGCCAATCTACAAAGAGATCTTCATTGATCCACCCATTTTTTGAGCACCGATAGACAGTTCCAAAAGGGCCATCTGCTTCTAAAGTAGATGTATGTCTTTGTCGTGGATAAATTAGCATTAGTGGGATATAGACTCCGGTAGCCTTCACAGCATACACAGCTGTGGCTGCCTTTCCTCTTTCTCCGCTAGTTATAGACCCCACACGTTGTTGTCCTTTCTCAGTCTCAATTTTGCCAGAGTCTTGCAGTGAAGAAATTCCAGTCTCGTCTACATTCTATATATTCTTTGGCAGAAACTTATATTCATCCAACATATAGCAACATTGTTAAAGGCAGTGGGTCTAATCAGGCTCATGCATTGGGCTTTCCTGACGGACAAATGATTCCTTTTTATGAATCCTTTGAGCTGGTTCTTGTATAAAATTATGCTTAATGTTATTTTTTACAGCATATTCATAGCCATCTCTCTAATATGAAGTGAAGTGAACCCATAAAATATTTTACCGAGGAACTTAATTTGGGAAGCCATTCCATCTTCTTGTTCCCTTGTGAAGACTGGATTTCTTCCCAGCTGTGGACTATGAAGGTTCTTGTTATTCAATCGTTCTTGAAGCGATGAAAATGGCACGCCAGTAGATCGAGCTGCTTCTCTAATAGCTTTCCCTTCATTCACTGGTTTAAAAGCTCTGTGTAATTTTGGCCCTATGACGCCTTTTAACATGGTTGGCTTCTTGTATTGGATATTCTAAAATAATATACAATCGTTAAAATAAACAAAAAAACTGACGATGTACTGCCATGTACTCATTTTATTATAAAC
Organism: Cosmopolites sordidus; assembly: GCA_031761425.1. NCBI lineage: Eukaryota > Metazoa > Arthropoda > Insecta > Coleoptera > Curculionidae > Cosmopolites > Cosmopolites sordidus. The sequence continues at coordinate 351,673 of JARFXV010000243.1, forward strand.
TGAAAGCTGTATATATATATATATATATATATATATATATATATATATATATATATATATATATATATATATATATATATATATATATATATATATATATATATATATATATCGACGTAAACGAGATCGCTATCGTTACACATTTGCTCATGAATTATTTGTCAAGAACGATGACGAGGGTTGTCCATTGCAACCTGTATGTTAAATAGATCATAGTGTGGTTTTAGAATCATATGGAATAATTTCCTGATGCTAACATGGTTATCGAATGCTAACATGGTTATCGAAACCCGCGTTGAAAAGTTTTAAAAGAATGATTTGGTGTTTGGCGGCAAATCTCTTCCTGTTTATTACCGATAACAGTGGCGGTTCATGAGGAGGGGCGTTGGGGCGCCGCCCTCCAGCATTTATCACAGTAATCAATTTTTCAGAGCAAAACACCATATTTTATTCCCGTTCAGTTACTTTTCTTTAATCCATTTTAAGATATTATTAAAAATTAGAATTTCCAAATGTAGAAGAACGTCTGTCGACCCATCACACCAAAAATTCAATTCTCGCTACAATTTTTATATCGTTGATCGCACGTTTACCTCCAGCCACCGTAAGCTACGTTGGTTTGTTTGCCAGAAGTCGGGGGTTTAACTGCTTTCTAAAACATGCGATTTGGACGTAGATTTCCTGCGACCGAGCGTATCGGGGGATACGCCTAGCGAATACTTGTTTTGATTTGGGATTTGCAAACGTAAAGGCATCTGATTTAAAACAGTTAATTATAACTAATTTAAGTTTGGAAGACGAAATTGAATTAAAAACTAACGGTCCTCCCATGCCTGTGTTGAATTTGAGTCAAGTTTAAAAAGAATAAAAAAAAGGGCAAGTTTTACGTGAAAATTTGACAGTAAACTATATGTTTAAGTTTTCCGACGATAGACAACAAAGATGTGAAGACCGAATTGGAAATTTGTTATTCAAGGCCCGAGATTTGTCAAAATGAAGACATTAAAGACTGTTTAAAGACATTAAATTTTATTTTGAATATGGGACTGAATACAGCTTTTAAATAATTCACTAAGGCATTGAGAATACTAGTGACTATACCGATGACCACAGTCGAGGCCAAAAGGTGCTTTTCAACTTTGAATTTGATTAAAACATATTTAAAAAATTCAATGAGGGAAGATAGACTAAACGCTTTGGGTATGTTAAATATTGAGAGTGCTATGGTCGAACTAATTCCGGACTTTAATGAAAAAAATTAATGAAAAATTTATTGTGGACAAAAACAGGCTGATGGAATTTCACTTTAAAAACTAGGAAACGGCGAGGCGCTATTCACCGACAAGTGTACAATAACCCTTTTTTGTGATAAAACTTTAATACTTTTCGAACTTCTCATGAACGTCTTTCGAATTTTCTGTATTGATTTGCAGTTATAATAAACTGTTTGAATGGTTTACTCTTCGGGAAACCGTAAGTACCTACCTATACATTCATTTTTCTGCGCAACAATCAACAACCCATCCTCCAATGTCCTTGTAAGTAGTAACAGTACAAAATTTTAATGATTTCCTGGTTCACCTCCTGTATAGGGTTTCAGTAGCACGAAAAGTAAAAAGGAGGAAGGGGAAAGCAAAAAAATCTTTAGCAGCGCTATTTTCTTCTACGCACTCCCACCTTAAAAACCCACGAGCCGCCACTGGCCGATAATATCAGAGTATGTCAAATGATGATATTTCAGATTTGACCGACGACGACGAAGAACCGCCAGCTAATACATCAATAAATAATGAAGTAAAAGTTGTTAATGAAACTGAAGCAGCCGCTAACAAAAAAACAGTTGGATTACAACAACAAAAAATAAATAAGAACAAGTTGCATCTGGGTATGTTTGTATTTTATTACATTATATTATATTATATTTTATGAGGATGAATCAAATATAAACCGAAATTGTTTTATACATATGTATTATTTATAAAATAACACAATAAACTGTTGATCATTTTTCGGCATAGTCTCGTCCACGCTCGAGACATTTTTCCCAACGGTTTGGAAGCTTGTGGATTCCTTGCTGATAGAAACTTTGAGTTTGGGTCATCAGCCAATTGCGCACCTCTCGATCGTTGTCGAATCGTACCACTCCAAGTGCAACTTTCAAGAGCACAAACAAAAAATAATCACAGCGTCACAAATCTGGGCTATATGAAAGGTGTTTAAGGGTTTCCCAATGCATATTCTTTAGTTTTTCCTTCGTCAAAACCGCTGTGTTTTGTCAAGGATGATGGGGACACCGCGTCACCGCGTTTGTTGTATCCAACAGCTGGCAATAGTGGGTGGTATTAAGTAGGCGTAGGTCGTTCATGTAGAAAATCAGTCAGCAACTCTCCTTCCCAGTCGAAAAAAACGGTCGCGAAGACCTTACCAGCTGAGAGACGGGTTTTGGTCTTTACAGGGCAGGTTTCGTCTTTCCTTCTCTATTTCTTACTCTCCATTTTTGATTCTAGGGTGTAATAATGCACCCACATCACATGTCACAATATGCTTCCCATCGAAATCCATTCAGAGGTCTCTTACTGATTTGCAATCGGATGTTTTTTTTTATCTTCGCTCAACAACTCTTTGGAACTAACCGGCCACAGATTTTATCTAATCCAAGATCATTTATGATGAATGTCCAAATCAACAACCCATCCTCCAATGTCCTTGTAAATAGTAACAATACAAAATCTTAATGTTTTCCTGGTTTACTTCCTGTATAGGGTTTCAATAGCACGAAAAGTAAAAAAGGAGAAAAGGGAAAGCAAAAAAACTCTTCTGCAGCACAATTTTCTTCTACGCACTCCCACTTTAAAAAACCCACGAGCCGCCACTGGCCGATAATCTCAGAGTGTGTCAAGTGATTATATTTCAGATTTGACCGATGAGGACGAAAAACCGGCATCTAATACATCAATAAATAACGCAGTAAAACTTGCTAATGAGACTGGAGCAGCCGCTTACAACAAGACTGCTATTTTCAAAAAGGTTATTCCAGTAGAATCAGTTTTCAAACAGGTAAGTTTTGCATAAAAATTGACTGACTTCGATTGCTAATAAACAGCGTTTGTTTCAGGGTAAGCCAGTAGGATTGCAACAACAAAAAATCATTAAGAACAATTTGCCTCAGGGTATGTTTATATTTTATTATATTTCTTTTATCAAAATTTTATTATATTATATTATATTTTACGAGGATAAATCAAAGATAAACGGGAATTGTTTTATACATATTTATTATTTCTAAAATAACACAAAAACTGTTGATCATTTGTCGGCATAGTCTCGTCCACGCTCGAGACATTTTTCCCAATGGTTTGGAAGCTTGTGGATTCCTTGCTGGTAGAAACTTTGAGTTTGGGTCATCAGCCAATTGCGCACATCCCGATCGTTGTCGAATCGTACCCCTCCAAGTGCATCTTTCAAGAGCGCAAACAAAAAATAATCACAGGGTGACAAATCTGGGTTATATGAAGGTGTTCAAGGGTTTCTCAATGCATATTCTCTAGTTTTTCCTTAGTCAAAATCGCTGTGTGTTTTGTCAAGGATGATGGGGACACTGCGTCACCGCGTTTGTTGTCTCCGACAGCTGGCAATAGTGGGCGGTATTAAGTAGGCGTACGTCGATCATGTAGAAAATCAATCAGCAACTCTCCTTCCCAGTCGAAATAAATGGTCACGAGAACCTTACCAGCTGAGAGACGGGTTTTGGTCTTTACAGGGCAGGTTTCGTCTTTCCTTCTCTATTCCTTACTCTCCATTTTTGATTCTAGGGTGTAAAAATGCACCCACATCACATGTCACAATATGCTTCCCATCAAAATCCATTCAGAGGTCTCTTACTGATTTGCAATCGGATGTTTTTTTTATCTTCGCTCAACAACTCTTTGGAACTAACCGGCCACAGATTTTATTGAATCCAAGATAATTTATGATGATTGTTTGAATACTTTCAAAGCAATTGTTGTCCAAAGCAACAACCCATCCTCCAATGTCCTTGTAAGTAGTAACAATACAAAATCTTAATGTTTTCCTGGTTTACCTCCTGTATAGGGTTTCAATAGCACGAAAAGTAAAAAAGCAGAAAAGGAAAAGCAAAAAAAATCTTCAGCAGCACAATTTTCTTCACTGGCCGATAATCTCAGAGTATGTCAAGTGATGATATTTCAGGTTTGACCTACGAGGACGAAAAACCGGCAGCTAATACATCAATAAATAATGCAGTAAAACTTGTTAATAAGACTGGAGCAGCCGCTTACAATAAGACTGTTATTTTCAAAAATGTTATTCCACGAGAATGAGTATACAATCAGGTGAGTTTTGCATAAAAATTGACTGACTACGATTGCTAATGAATAGCGTTTGTTTCAGGGTAAACCAGTTGGATTGCAACAAAAAAAAATCATTAAAAACAATTTGCCTCAGGGTATGTATGTATTTTATTATATTTCTTTTATCAAATTTATATTATATTATATTATATTTTACGAGGATGAATCAAATATAAACCGAAATTGTTTTATACATAATTATTATTTATAAAATTGTACAAACAAACTATTGATCATTTTTCGGCATAGTTTCCTCCACGCTCGATACAATTTTTCCAGCGGTTTGGAACCTCGTGGATTCTTTGCTGGTAGATACTTTGAGTTTGGGTCATCAGCCAACTGCGCACATCTCGATCGTTGTCGAATCGTATCCCTCCAAGTGCATCTTTCAAGAGCGCAAACAAAAAATAATCACAGGGTGACAAACCTGGGTTATATGAAAGGTGTTCAAGGGTTTCGCATTGCATATTCTCTAGTTTTTCCTTCGTCAAAACCGCTGTGTACTTTGTCAAGGATGATGGGGACACCACGTTTGTTGCCTCCAACAGCTGGCAATAGTGGGCAGCATTAAGTCGGCGTACTTTGATCATGTAGAAAATCAATCAACAACACTCCCTTCCAGTCGAAAAAAAAGCAGTCGCGGGAACTTTACCGGCTGAGAGACGGTTTTTGGTCTTTACAGAGCAGGTTTTGTCTTTTCTTCTCTATTGCTTACTTGCCAATTTTGATTCTGGAGTACAATAATGCACCACACATCACATGTCACGATACGCTTCAAAAAAAGTCTCTTTCCCATCGAAATCGATTCAGAAATCTTACTGATTAGCAATCGGATGTTTTGTTTTTGATCTCCGGTCAGCAACTTCGGAACCCATCGACCACAGATTTTATCGAATCCAAGATAATTTCTGAAGATTGTTTGACTACTTCCAAAGCTAATACCTACCTTTAAAGGGATTTCACGAATAGCGAACCGCCGGCCGCCTTCGATAAGATCGCGAACTGCACCAATATTGATTGCAGTGACACTTGACCTGGGACGTCGATTGTGACTTATATTTGCCACACTTCCTCGTCCACTCTTAAACTTCTTGGTCCAACCAAATTCTTGGGTCTTAGACGAGTTAATATTTCGGTTGGTTTAACGCCTTCCTTGGTTAAAAACTTTATTATAACCATTTGCGCAATGGACTGTAATGTATTGAAAATATTTTTGAAGTGAAATTTCAAGAACGCGTCACGTTTAGGCACATTTCGTTACATGAGAGAGATAAAGATATAACGTAGAGAGGAGAAAGAGAGCTATACATTACGGCGCCACGGGAGTGGAGCAACAGAGAGCGACGTGTACACAACGATAGAAAGCAATAGAACAAGATAGTGTCGCTCATGCGCGCGTTGTAGATATACGCATGAGGCGCTATATATGAATTTGAGAAGTTTCACTTCTATCACGTGTACGGGGCTGCAAGCGCAATGTTTTTTTATCTCTTACAGGGTGTAGTTGAGATTGCTAAAGGATGTCCTACCAATTTGATATGTTGTATAATTAATTTTTTTTTTCTTACTCAGTTTTATCACTTGTCCTAAATATACATATATACTCATTGATTTTGTTTATCTCATATTGGCCCATTTTAAGTAGCATCTTCTTCCATTTCTTCTTTTTTCTGTATCCAATTATTGTATTATTTATTTTAGTTCTGTTTTATTTTCTGTTATCTGTTACTATATTTTGGCTAGTAATGAGGCTAGTAGGATCTGCTCCTCGCAGAACCGGGGGGGGTGGGGGGGGGGGGTCAAAAGAAATAACATTTTATATACAATAAGTACACCACCAAAGCTTATCTAAAAAATAACAACACACCAAATCTGAACAGCATATTTTGGCCTGTATAACTTTTCATCAGTGGGAAGAGGCAAAAAGATTAGATGATACTATGGATTCAGAAAAAAAATTATCTCACATTTAGAGGCTCTAAAGAGCATAGCGGAAACTACGATGGGAATTTTGTATCAACTGTGAAGCTAGTAACCAAGAACGATCTGTTTTAAGTGCGCCAAACGGACATACAAAGTATTTAAGTCATGACATACAAAATCAAATTATCGTTGTCGATCTTCTCATATTAAAACTGAACTCATTCAGAAAATACATAAAGGGTTGTATTTTTAAATCATAATTGTCGCAATACAAGATCTGTCTAAGAAAGACCAGATGAGTTTTGTAGTACGATACGTCGATTTATATGAAGCTGTACTAGATGATCAAAAAAGTCTAGGGGAAGACGTTTTGGAAAAAAAGTAGAAATTAAGGAATCATTTATAGGATTGTTTTAACGTGACAGACCCAACTTCTGCTGGTCTCTCTGCAGATATTGTTACCAGCTTGGAAAATTGGGGTTTAAATATGAAAAAGTTTCGAGGGCAAGGTATAAAAAAGATTGCAAGATGTTGAATAGCTGACTGTATATATTCATTGTTCAGCTCATAATCTTAATTTAGTAATCAATGACGTGGTTGGAAGCGTTAGAGATGTAGCCAAATATTTTCAGTATTGCAGTCTATATATGTGTTTTTCACCCAGAGTATTAACCGATTGAACATATTGACTTCTTTAACAGGCGAATCTGATGTAACAGTGAAGAAACTTAATCCCACAAGGTGGGAGGCTCGTCATGAATCAATTTTAGCAATCAAGTTAAGATTCGTTGGTTAAGAAGGTATCAAAGGCAAATAACCTCACATAACTTCTGTATAGCTACCAGTTTGTACTTTTAACTGTGCTTTTATCTAAAGTGTTCACGCATATAAATGTTGCTTCGAAATACCTTCAAAGGACATAAATGAATCTTGAAAGAGCAGCAAACAGTTCTCCAAGACATTGTTTATAAATTGAATACGTTAAGAGATAGCTTTTTCGAAGTAAAGGAAAGAAGATGTAGCGATTGCTGCAAAATGGAATATAGAGCAATGATTCCGACTAGTAAACGAGTTAACAGAAGATTACAGGTTTTGTGATAGTAAACACAAGTTCAAAGTTAATGTATTTTTTCCTCTCTAGGACACCGTAAATGGTCAAATTACTGAACGTTTTTCATCTTTTCAAAATTTAACGGAAAATATTCCAGTTTTATTCCCTCCTACAAACTACTTTCTTTATATGAAGATGATATTATGTTAAGACCTGAAAGAACTAAATATAAAGCTGATGTTGGTCCAACTCTACTTTTAGAACTGGTTTCATTTCGGATGGGCCTACAATCTGAAATAGCACAGTTAAGTTCAGCTAATGATATTTTTAATCTTCTATATACAAAGCTGTATACGATAAACCCAGACGTTTTAAACGCTTTGTTTTTTTATCTTACCCGTTACGGTAGCGGCAGCAGGCAGCTCTTTTTTGGTTTTGAAGTAAGTGAAAAGTTTTTAAAGATGTTCGATGGATCAAGACAGATTCAGTGACTTAGGCATGGTTGGAATTAATCAAGCAATTGTATCTTCACTAGATAAGAGGAAAGTGATTGAACGTTTCTTGTTAATGAAAAAGAGGGCAATCCATGATTTCTGACTAATAAGTTATTTTTTTAATTTTTTTTTTCAATATATTTTTTAACGCAACAATTTTTTCGTTTCACGGAAAAAATTGAATTATAGATATATTTTTGTTAGTGGTAAAGAACACCTAATAAACACTATCGGCATCAAAATAAATGAAATGTAAGGATAACTGCGGTTCAATATTCTAACAATGTCATGAAAAAAATCACAAGGTTTTATTATAAATACGAACGCGAGAATGTAACTTTTGGTTTACAATCACACACCTGCACAAAAAAATAAGTTCCTGTCATTAATTTTCAACAACTGAACAATTAGATTTTAGAAATGAAATTCCCAGAGCAGCAAATCTATAAAAAAATTTAACCCGGCGACTAAGCTTCCTTTACTGCGATTTTTCCTTTTCCTTCTATATCTGTTAAAACTAGTCAAAAAGACTAACCACTAATTTTTCTCTAACAAATCTTAACCCAAATACTTATCAGCTAAAGTTAATCCATCAATGTCCTTTAGATTGTTCTAATAATTATATTACTCCACTCGCGCACTATGCTCTGATTTTGGTTGTCCAGCAGTTGAAGAGCTTCCGCATTCACATGAAGGCGTAGCCTAACTTCGTGCTTACCTGCAAACCTTCTGATTTCCTACTTGACCGTTGGAATTCCAAGATCTCGATGAAGATCGGAATTACGAATATACCACGGTGCTTTGACGACTATATTTTGCAACACCTTGTTTTGGAATATTTGTATTGTTTTAATATTACTATCGCTGGCACATCCCCACTACTGGACACCATACAGTCGCACTGGTTTTAGGATTTGATTATAAATCACCATCTTATTATTTATGACCATCTTGCAGTTTCTTGCTATAAGCCAATAGTGTTTTCTATATTTGAGATCAAACTCAGCTTTTTTTTTTTTTACATGCTCTTTCCACCTTAATTTCGCATCAAGAGTTATGCCGAGGTATTTGGTATTCAGCACATACGGAACGGTTGTATAGCCCGGTTCAAGATATCTTGTTGCCTTTTGGTTAAATGTTAATCGCCCCAATAAATTTCAACAAAAATATTCCCAGTTTCTTCAAACGCGCCAGAGTCGGAATTGTTTAATTTCTGAATAATTTTGGAAAAAAATATTGTTAAATTATTATTATTATTATTATTATTCTGCTCATCCTTACTGTAGAATCTCAGCTCATGCTGGCCGATATTCCAATGCCAAGATGAAAAAGCAATTCAGCTCCTCTCACCCTAGCATAATATTTTACGAACTATGTGACACGTCTGCAAGAGCACGGCACGCGTCCCACTATGGCAATCGATCTCGAGATACCGAGGCTCTCGAGGTTCTTTGAAAATCTCTTACTTATCAGGCCTTCGGCGGATATAACAAAGGGCATTACATCTACCTTACTCAGTTTCCACTGGTTCTTCAAGTCGTATGCCAGATTTTCATACTTTGTGGAATTTTCTATCTCAGTTTTTCTAATGTTGTGAGATAGCGGCACTGCGATGTCAATTATAAAGCCCTCTTGTTTTTTTTGTTGATTAGAACAATATCCGGCCTGTTATAATCAACCGTTCGATCAGTAGTGATTGGTCTGTCCCAGTAAAGAATGGTATCGGATGATTCAAGTACAGTAGAAGGCGAGTACTTATAATATGGAGGAGGTGCGCTTTCTAATAGAGTGTATTTTTTTGCAATTTGTTGATGTATAATTTTTGCCAGCTGATTATGCCGTCCTAAATAAGCATTAGGAGCAAGGGCCGGGCAACCGCCAATAAGGTGCTCAATTGTTGCCACCAAAGTACCGCATTTTCTGTACTTATCGACTACGTCCAAATGCAGTATGTGCTTTTCATAGTTTTTTGTTCTTGTTACCCTATCTTGAATAGATAACGCGAAACCTTCTGTTTCTGGGTACAAGAGTCCATCGGTCAGCCACTTTAGAGACAATTGTTCGTCAATGGTGTCATCTTCGAGTGATTTAGGAAACCTTCCGTGCAATGTTTGTCCTTTCCATTCTCGAACGCAATCCGTGAGTGTTGTTCTGCTATCAATACGATTTTGTTTATTTCGGTTCAGTGGGGTAAAACCCTGGTCCTCATTTGCAACCAATTTCATTAACGTACTGTTTGAACCAATAAAGTGTTTTCTCATTCTATTTTCTTGATTGAGACAGAGATTTTTTACGTTTACAAGGCCTCTACCCCCCAACTTTCTTGGGATGTATAGTCTTTTCGTAGATGAGTTTGGATGCAGGCATCGGAACTTTGTCAATGTTCGGCGCGTCAACCTATCGAGTTCATCAAGGTCAGTTTCTGACCATTTAACTATGCCAAAAGAATATGTCAGAGTTGGCACCGCCCAACCGTTGATCGCTCTAATGAGGTTTCCTCCGTTCAGTTTGGTGTTTAAAAGTTTTGCAAGTCTCTTTTGGTATAGAGTGGAAAAGTCCTTCTTTAACTGGTTATGATCAAGTTTATGCTTTTGGGGTATTCCTAAATATTTGTAGGACTCTTCTGGTTCTAGTTGTTGTATGTTACAAAGTGTTGAATGTTGACTCTGAACCTTTCCCTTCTGTATACTAATGGTAGAGCATTTGTCCAGTCCGAATGACATTCTGATATCCCTACTGAATGTTTCAACCGTTTTTATTATTATTATTATCCTCGTACTGAACTCAGCATCTCAGCCTAAGCTGGTCTATATTACAATGCCAAAATGAGAAAGCAATTCAACTCCTCTCACTTAGCATAAAATTTTACGAACAATGTGGCACGTCTGCAAGAGCACTGCACGTTGTCCCACTATGGCAATCGATTTTGAGATACCAAGGTTCTTCAAATTTTTTGAAAAGTTCTTTCTTATTAGGCCTTCGGCGGATATAACGAAAGGCACTATCTCTACCTTATGCAGTTTCCACTGGTTTTTCAAATCGTACGCAAGGTTTTCATACTTAGTGGTTTTCTCCAACTCGGTTTTCCTGATATTATGAGAGAGTGGCACTGCGATGTCAATTATAAAAGCCCTTTTCTCCTTTTTACTAATTAGAACAATGTCTGGTCTATTATAGTCGACCGTTCGATCTGTTGTGATTGGTCTGTCCCAGTATAAGATTGAATCAGATGATTCCAATACGGGAGAAGGTGAGTACTTATAATATGGAGCAGGTGCGTTATCTAATAGCGAATACTTTAATGCAATTTGCTGATGTATAATTTTCGCCAGCTGATTATGTCTTCCTAAATAAGCATTAGGGGCTAGAACTGCACACCCACCGATAAGGTGTTCAATCGTTTCCCCCACTATACCGCACTTCCGACATCGGTCGACAACATCCATGTGTAGTATATAATTTTCATAGTTCCGTGTTCTTACTACCTTATCTTGAATAGATGTCGCAAAACCTTCTGTTTCTGGGTACAACAGCCCATCGGTCAGCCATTTTAGAGACAATGGTCCATCAATGGTATCATCCTCGAGTGACTTTGGATACCGTCCATGCAGTGTCTGTTGTTTCCATTCACGGACACAATCCGTAAGTGTTGTTCTACCATCAACACGATTCAATTTATCTAGGTTCAACGGGGTGAAACCCCGGTCCTCCTTAGCAACCAACTTCATTAGCGTGCTGCTTGAATTAATGAAGCGTTCTCTCATCTTACTCTCCTGGTTCAGACAAAGGTTCTTAATGTTCACGAGGCCTCTGCCTCCCAACTTTCTTGGAATGTACAGTCGCTTCATAGATGAATTTGGATGCAGACATCGGAATTTTGTCAATGTTCGACGTGTTAATCTATCCAGTCCATCAAGGTCTGTTTCTGACCATTTAACAATACCAAAGGAATAGGTCAGAGTTGGCACTGCCCATCCATTGATCGCTCTAATCAGGTTTCCACTGTTCAGTTTGGTATTTAAAAGTTTTGTAAGCCTCTTTTCGTACATAGTAGAAAAGTCTTTCTTTAACTGGCTATGGTTAAATTTCTCGTTTTGAGGTATACCTAAATATTTATAGGATTCTTCTGGTGCCAGTTGTTGTATGTTACAGTGTGTTGAATGTTGATTGTTGACTATTCCTTTTTGAATGCTAATGGTAGAGCATTTATCAAGTCCGAATGACATCTTGATATCCCTACTAAATTCTTCGACCATTTTTATTAAGGAGTTTAGTTTTTCTCTAGTTTCTCCATAGAGTTTAAGGTCATCCATATATAGTAGGTGCGAGAGCTTTCGTGGATTTCTCATGTTTAGTTTATATCCTATATTACTGTTGTTCAGTAATGTAGACATAGGGTTTAGGGCTAGACAAAACCAAACTGGAGAAAAGGAATCTCCCTGAAAAATTCCTCTCTCGATATTCGCAGTTGTAATGCATTGTTGGTCGATAAAGAGATTTGTTTTCCATTTCCCCATTAGGCACCTTAAGGAGTTAATGATGGGAGGGCTTATTTTATAAATCTTCAGGACTTCTAGTAACCAATCGTGTGGAACACTATCGAAGGCTTTCCTGTAGTCTATATAGCAGATGTTTAGGTTGCGTTTTCTTTTCCGCGCTTGTTCGAGAACTACAGCATCGATCGTTAGCTGTTCCTTGCATCCCATACTTGCTCTTATACATCCTTTCTGCTCTTCTTCAAAAATATTGTTTTCATCACAATGTTTGTAAATTTTTTCATTGATTAGGGCTGTCAACAATTTATAAAATACTGCCAGACACGTGATGGGTCTGTAGTTATTGGGTTGCTTAGCATCACCCTTTTTGTACAGAAGATATGTATTGCCTTCCATTAAAAAATTCGGGAAAGTATCAGGATTTATCATTACCTCTTTAAATGCACTAGCAAGTGGGCGGTGGGCCGCCGTAAAGTTTTTAATCCAGAAGTTATGTAGTCCATCTGGTCCAGGAGCTTTCCAGTTATGAGTTTTCTTGACGGCGGTGCAAATGTCAGTCGCCGTTATTATTATTATTATTATTATTATTATTATTATTATTATTATTATTATTATTATTATTATTATTATTATTATTATTATTATTATTATTATTATTATTATTATTATTATTATTATTATTATTATTATTATTATTATTATTATTATTATTATTATTATTATTATTATTATTATTATTATTATTATTATTCTGCTCATCCTTACTGTAGAATCTCAGCTCATGCTGGCCGGTATTCCAATGCCAAGATGAAAAAGCAATTCAGCTCCTCTCACCCTAGCATAATATCTTACGAACAATGTGACACGTCTGCAAGAGCACGGCACGCTGTCCCACTATGGCAATCGATCTCGAGATTCCGAGGCTCTCGAGGTTCTTTGAAAATCTCTTACTTATCAGGCCTTCGGCGGATATAACGAAGGGCACTACATCTACCTTACTCAGTTTCCACTGGTTCTTCAAGTCGTATGCCAGATTTTCATACTTTGTGGATTTTTCTATCTCAGTTTTTCTAATGTTGTGAGATAGTGGCACTGCGATGTCAATTATAAAAGCCCTCTTGTCCTTTTTGTTGATTAGAACAATATCCGGCCTGTTATAATCAACCGTTCGATCAGTAGTGATTGGTCTGTCCCAGTAAAGAATGGTATCGGATGATTCAAGTACAGGAGAAGGCGAGTACTTATAATATGGAGGAGGTGCATTTTCTAATAGCGAGTATTTTTTTGCAATTTGTTGATGTATAATTTTTGCCAGCTGATTATGCCGTCCTAAATAAGCATTAGGAGCAAGGGCCGGGCAACCGCCAATAAGGTGCTCAATTGTTTCCCCCAAAGTACCGCACTTCCTGCACTTATCGACTACGTCCAAATGCAGTATGTGCTTTTCATAGTTTTTTGTTCTTGTTACCCTATCTTGAATAGATATCGCGAAACCTTCTGTTTCTGGGTACAAGAGTCCATCGGTCAGCCACTTCAGAGACAATTGTTCGTCAATGGTGTCATCTTCGAGTGACTTAGGAAACCTTCCGTGCAATGTTTGTCCTTTCCATTCTCGAACACAGTCCGTGAGTGCTGTTCTGCCATCAATACGATTCCGTTTATTTAGGTTCAGTGGGGTGAAACCCCGATCCTCATTTGCAACCAATTTCATTAACGTACTATTATTACGTACTACTAGTATTAACGTACTTATTATTATTATTATTATTATTATTATTATATTAATGCTTTGACTATCCACGGTATATGTAGCTGTCGGTCCTTCCGTTATTTCAGGCGACAACGCCTGCACGTCATCGTATACGTCTTTGTAGGCAGAGCCTAATGGGTTTGTGGCATTGCAGCCATAATTCCCGCAGTCGTTCTTAATCAAATGCTCGATGATCAGGCGACCTGTTACTATTTTACCTTAGTTTTTTGGAAGGGCTAACAAAGTCGAAGGTGTACTCCTAATAAAGTCTAATTCAATTTGTCTTAAAAACACCAAACTAGATGTAACAATTCAATTTCCATTTTTAATCCTGTAGTACCTAAAAATTGCATTAATGCATACATTTTAAAGAGTTTCGTTCAGACTTACTTCGGAGCAGGTTCTCCTTGAGTTTCACATTCTAAATGAAACAGTTTATTATTTTCACCTTGTTTTTTAAACAGAAACTCATTTGTGAGACACTGGTTAGTGATTAGAGGTGGAGAAGGCACTAAAATTGAAATAAATTATGTAAAAACTATTCAAAACCCACTATCCCAAAAATGTTACCTTCTCGACCATAACAGCAATTGTTATAACAGTAAATTAGAAATAAAACAAAGTAATAGCCCACTATGGTCTTCATGTTTATATGCATTGAGCTACACCTAAAATTAAAAAAAAAGACTTAATTTCCAAACAGCAAGCGATTAAAACTGAAACAAAATAATATTTTCGCAGAAATTCCGGTATACATATCTGAAACATTGTTATACTGTACGAATGACATACACTCAGTGTCAAAATGCTAGAAAAGTCGCATGTTGCTATATCTAATGAATATTGCTTGTTGTGCTTGTTGAATAGTATTTCAAATAATTGATTGATTTGTCCCTTACTTTGTGATAGTTCATTTTTCAAATTAAATAAAACAAAGTTTTACTGTTTTTTATCACATATTTTATTTATTGACTCTTGTTTCCTAAACAATGTTACATTTGACTATGAAACTGCTATAACAAAGTCAAAAAAAAGTGAGAAATAACAAAGTAAAATTTTGTTTTATTCAATTTGAATAGTATTTGTTTACATTTTTTTTGCGAAAAATTGACAAATAATAAGTGCGGCGTGTAATGGTGAGATATGGTGATGTAAAAGCCATCAATTATGACAAAACAATGAGTGCCGTTAATATTTACAATGTCTGCAATACTTTATCGATAGGCGATCAATCAGTACAAGCTCGTATATTTTATAATGTTTCTTTCGTTGAAGAATTTTTGCTACTCTGAAAAATAATAGAAATTCTTCCTTTATTCGAATTCAAACATTTACAGAAAAGTATTTTTATTAATATATTAATTTATAATATATTAATTTATAAAACTTTTTTTATAAATCTAATCTAGTTCATATTATTTGAATGTTTTGCTCTTGTGTTTGACATTTGGAAGAGTTGAGGAGTAAACATGAGACGCATGCTCATTCAAATAAGTGCCTAAACAACAAAATCAACATATACGGGGTGACAAAAATTCAAGAGACATTACTATTATATTACTAAAAATAACTTCAGACCAGAAAAGGAAAAACAGTCACAATATAGAAGTTATAGAATAATATTAGTAATATTTTTAAGCAAAAGTGGTGATTAAACAGTAAATTAAAGTAGTAAAAAATTGCAGTTAATACAAGGAAATGACATACCTAAACCGTCTCAACTTTAATATCCTGTGTGTGGATTTCCTCAAAATTGTCTGAATAAGGGGTTAATCAAAATTACCCTACAAAAATATACAAAAAATGATTATAACACAAACTTTATACTTCCATTTTAATCATATTTTGACAAATAATTCAGATTGTTTGTTTATCAACAAAACCAACGTCCTCATATTTCAGATGAGGATGAAACTGCCTTAATGTGCAAAAGAATTAAGAAATATTTTTCAAGGTTGTATGAATATTAATTCTCAATTTCGATTTTTGATTCAGTTGCGAAAAAGAGTTGAGGAGGAAAACATCATGGTTGCCAAAATCAACCATGAATCTGTTAAAACAAGTTTGTGTTTTATATTTTTGTCATAATTATTTTCAAATCAAAATTATAGAAAGAAATAGGATAACGTTTGTTTGAAATACATATAACAGTCCACTATATATCTAAAATAGTTGTCTAAAATATATCTAAAATAGAATCTGTATATACTAGCTCTATAGAATATTAACGTCAAAAAAAAAAAAAGAATGACATTGATAACCATAATTAAGTATTGCATCTTTTGTTAGTTTCTAGAAAAGTTGTTCCAATCAAGTCTATATACAGTTATAATGAAGTGAAATTGTTATAATCTAAAACGTGGTCTAATCGAGCTGGATGTGCAAACAATAACAAAAGTGTTGGAAGAATCGGTGTTGGATAAGTAAACTAGACACAATAGAAGCAAGAACAACGGGTCCATTTTGTAACAAGGAAAGTAGTTAATATATGGGAACGTCTCTTTCTCCTCATTCGCATTTGTTCCCACTATATTTTTGTTGTCCTTTCCTAAGTCCTTTGGTCGGATATTGCATAAATAGTCGCAACATAAAACATAAGTTGTATAAATAAAACAAAGTTGTGTAATTTCCACTTATATTTTTCTCTAAAACTTAAAGCGTTTCGATGCACTGTAGCTTCTTCAGATGATTAACCAAGAATGAAATTGTATTGTGACAAATAGTTGGATGCTCTGTTATTATATCTAAACTCAATCCATAAAAACAATATATTTACAGCGGAAATGGAGACCAACAGTTCAGTAAACTTTTTGGATCTAACGATTTCTAAAAATTCGAATAAGCTCTCGTTTTCGATTTACCATAAACCTTCTCACATTAATGTCACGATTCACAATACATCCAACTAAAAAACAGAAAAATAAAGCCCATTTGGAAATCTACCCTAGGATTTAAATGAAAGAATTTGGATTTAACATTATTTCTTATTATGGGCATATATCTGAAAAACTTAAAAAACACCTTAACAGCATTAACATAAATGTAGCCTTTAAAACTAACAATTTTTTGAGAAAAATTTAAAAAACTAAAAACAAAAAACGGAGGAAGACAATAAATCAGGCGTCTACCAATTGAATTGTGGCTCGTGCAATAAAGTTTATATTGCACAAACAAAAAAAGAGTTTAAATGATCTACCTCATTTAAACTCAAAATCGCAGCTAAGTAAATAATAAAATAGACTCAACATACGCGTAAGATCTTATTAAAGAAAAACATATTTTTAATAATGGTTTTAAAAAGAAAATAAGAAAATACGGGTACCAAACTGAATTTACTAGAACGTTTGGAAATAAACCGTCACAAATATAGACATGTCTTTCTTAACGACCAAATAGACTTCAACCATTCTCCGCTATTAAATATGTCAAAAAACAGTCCGATTAAGGGTACTGGGAATTCCCAGAAAAAAAAACATGTAAAATGACTTAATTACTTGGCACCTACTATTTATCACAATACAATTTCACTCTTTGTCAATCATGCACAATATATTCGCCGTAACAGGCGACGAAATGGAACATTAGTTCAGTGTTGGCAGTCGTTGAGATCGGACGTGTTTTCGATCGCTTCCGTGCGTTCGGTGCGGTTATCGTTCAGTATTCTTTTAGTAGCCGCGTTCGCGGATTCACTTTCGCCGGCACGCGATAGCTGAATTCCGGAAGCTTTATTTCAAAGCAAAAAATATCCAGACTCGAACTAGAATCGAGGTTCAAGACAAACGCAGAATGCATCGGGAAAGTACTCAAATGGCAGGACGATGTAACAAGATAAGTCGACGGATTATCCACACAAAATGAAGAACTCGAGGATAAACTCGCCCAAAAACAACAAACAATAGTCAAGCCCACATCTACGCTCACGACCCTAAAGCAAGAAAACGAAAGACTGCAGATCTTTGGCAACACGTTAGCTCAAGAAATCGAAGAATCCAACAAAACCACACTCCCAGAAGAAGAGGCCGGTTCGGCCCTCAAAGATGAAGCCCAGACACCGCGCTTCTAACAAAATAGAAATCATCAGATTTCCTCCAGAACCAGACGGCGGAGGAAAAATAAGGCCAGCCAAGGCGCTGAAGAAGACAAACCTTCGGAAGCTACTGCCGCACCCTCAGACTCATCACCGTCAGAGGCCATCAATCCTCAGGAACTGCCGAGAACGGCAGTTGCACCATCACTACCCGCGAATGCATTTACTGGTGAAAAACAATCCATCATCACCTGTCCTGTCCATCACAATCCATCATCACCAAAAAAACACCTTACATGCGATGCGAAATTATTACAATTAAAGGCTGTATTACTTCTGCAGTACATTACAGTATCTACTAACTAAAAAAAGTAACCTAAAAATCATAACCAGCATAATAAAATTTAATAATGACGAAAAAAGATTTATTATTAATTATAAATCAACGAATAATATATCATTTTACGTACCTCGATCTTTTTTTTTCGTGAAAATATTTATTAAAATAATAAAATATTGCACTAGATGAAGTAATTTAATTGTCAACAAAAATCCCGATTGTTTTCCACAACTATTACTAAAGGCGTTTGCTGTAAGTTACCTTTACTATGGTAAAATAAACGTACCTCGTTAATACTAAGGCATTTTATCGTAATTTTTTTAGTTAGGACTCAAATATCTTAGTAATTGATAGATACGGCTAATTGTAGTAATTGACAACTTTAAAGAAGATACGGCAAATTTAATAAAGTAATTTTATTATGATAAAAAATAGATTAAATCGATTGTTATTATATCATCTTAGAGCCATAACTCATTTTTGAGAAAAACGTAAGTTACCACCTCTGTGTTTAGCACGGCGGCAAACAAGGTGGTCAAACTCTACATAAAACAATGGCAAAATTATACTTAACATTCAAGAGACACTTTAGTGCTTCCCAGTTCAAGAGCACGTGGGTATGCCATACCCATGTGCTCCTATGTGTGTCTTTGATTATTAATATCTTTTGATAAAATTATACGATTTAATATATTTTTTTTTATTTAAACCTCAATCAGTATTGAAAAAAACTATATCTATAGAATATTCCAAAAATCAGCAAAAAGAAAACGTTAAAATGAGGTGTTCTATTCAAACTATTATATCTAGGCGAAATTAATAGATAAATACTTTCTTGAAACGGCATTTAAAAGTAGACTTTATGTACTTCAGATACTTATAACATAATTTAACTTTATTTTAAAAAATATATTTATTTAGTTAGGTAAAATTCACTGGTATGATGCCCTTCAAAGACCGATTCGGTCTCGCTTTCACTACTTTTGTCGTCGAAATATCAGCTGCTTCATAACGCTTCTACTTCAGATGCACGGCGACTACGAGAACGCATATTTATTTTGAGCTAAATAGAAAATGAAAGAAACCGATAAATAAATGTAAAAAAAAATAAAAACCAAAGTTTTCAATAAAAATACTATAAAAAATCTAATATTTATGATTTATTTACCACAAACTGAGGTAAGGTAAGATCGAAAAAAAACACTATTTGTACAAAAAGGTTATTTAAATAAAAAAAAAATAACAAAAACAAACAAAAAACACTGACACAACAACATCACTGGGCGGCGTATACGCATAGGCTGACTACGGTCGTTTATATTTTTGTTAGTATTCACATCTTAAAATAGCTATGGTGGGGATCTGTAGTATAAAGAAAAATACTTTTAATTCACCCCTGGGTATCCCTTATCCAGTGCTTCTCTTGAGGGTTAAGATGCCTCACAGAATAAAAAGTACCCAACTTATAAAAATAATTAATAAATTAGTATAGATATCTCTTCAAACTGTCAATTTATAAGACTGTCCATGTATGAGCTCTCTGTTAATCAAGAAATGGGTCCAAAAATGTCTGTTTTGATTTATCTTCTTAAAATAAAGGGACCAACGCATGTAATTTCAACAAAATCCATTTTGAAACGGTCAAAAGAGCTCTCAAGGAGAGTTTGAAACAGAGTGCAAATTATTTTCTTAATATCTTTTTATCTCTATTTAAAACTAAAAATAGATTGTTTTGGATCTTTTTCTTGATTGGTCAATGCGCAACTTGCTAAAACCCATTTTCTGATGAGGTGGTAAAAAGTTTTATACAAAACAAAAGTAAACTAGTTCATAAATGCTTTTTGTACAAATTTGAAGACACTGGATCGATCTGGTCACTTTAAATATCAGAACCGATTTAATTCAAAAAATAGCTATTAAAGAAGAATTAGTGATTTCCCCATATGGCGACTAAAATTCATATTTATGAAAAGTCCAGTTGAGAGTTTAAAAGCATTTATCTTTGTTCAGAAAGCCTGAGAACTTGGTGTTTTAAGATGCATTTCTTTTTCTCAACTTATCTCTATAGTAATCGACGATATTGCTACCATGGCACTATCATTAATGGTATGTTTAATACTTCTAATGCGCTACTGACTGAATCACTTGAATGATTTAGGGAATGGAAATTGCTAAAAAAGAAGACAGTGAGGATAATGTGATAGATCCAAAACCACACTGATGAGGATTTATAAAACTAATGGGTTACAAATCAGATATTCCATTCCATTCAGTCATAATAGGTTGAATCCCTTCAAAAATTCAACAGTTTTAAAGTTAATCCTGGAAGGCCATCAATAAGTACTGCAAGGCCAAATACACACGGTGTTATTGTGTATATGGTGTGATCAACAGGGCGACGTGCAATATAAGTTGCATAAATCTGGTCAGTGGATCACAACTGACCGTTATCAGTAAGAATTGGTACATGGTGGTAGGCTATAGAAGAAAAAAGGGATGAAGTATCCTCTCTCCAAAAAAATATTTAATAATCCAAATGAATATCATCATGGTTTACTTATTGATAAATCCGAACGTTTTCGTGGTATTTTACTTTAATTAGAAATATTCAGTAAGTTAACCCTCAATAAAACAACACATATAAAACCCTTTTTTGGATAATAATAATAATTTTTGAATATAGTTCTTAACTTTATACACATAAAAGCTAATAATATATTTTAAATATCATTAAAAGTATTTATTTTCTTAAAATGATCGGATAGCACTTTTCATGTTTTATTAGTTGCATAACCACTTAAAAATATTTATACTTCTATTAATGTTGAGCACTATATTCACCCGACACATGTATCATAGGTTGTAATTCACACATGGACTTAAAATTGGAAGATTTTTCAATCTGCACAGACAATGGTACAACAAAAAATATTGAATAACCACAAACATTGTGAAATTAAACATATTAGAAACGTGTACTTTCTTTTCCATTTAACCAGACATAGTCACAGCAACGCGTGGTCGGGTACAGCTAGTAATAAATAAAAAAACGGAAAGTACTAAAATAATTGATAAACTTTTATGAATCGAATAATGTTTGTTCTTATTTGCTTTGGATACCTATATAGAACCCAATAGGAAATAAAACGACGAACTTACTTTTAAATTTGTATATTTATGGAAATCTGATATTACAAAATGCATTTTAATATACTAAATATGAACAATATACTGTTGAATAGGGCACATTCAAATAAAATGGCTACTGTAGCTTTAATAACTCAAAATAAAAAACTTTAATAGCAAAACACCTGATTCATATTAGAATATACAAATTGATTGTTTAAATCTTTCTTAATCTTTTAAGGGGGGGGGGGTTACGAAAACCTTAAAAGGAGGGGAAAATAGATCAATTTTCAGATATGAAATATTGTACGGTCTTAAAATTACAAGTACAATACAATATTTTATAATTTGATAATGTACATCGTTGACATTAATATAAAATACTTCTTATAATGTTCAGAATACAATTATGTCATAGATCTGGAAAAAAATACTTCAGCTGAAATTCAATAAAAAATATTTGTGCACGATTTTATTGATTTGTAATAATATATTATTTAATGTGGTTAGTTAGAAAATTACAAATTTTTAAAATAGTTTAAATCAGCTAGTATATTGCAATAGCAATATTGTTGCAACCGTCTCAAGAGTCCGATATACTAAACCCAAAAAGAGATTCAGCACTAAACACTACATCACTTTTTGAAGCTTCCGACGCACGTTTCGCTAATCATGTTAGCATCATCAGGAGATGATTTAATTTACTAAACTCTTTTTAAAAAACTAAAAACTCCTAAAAGATTTAATCTCCTAATGATGCTAACATGGTTAGCGAAACGTGCGTTGAGAAGTTTTAAAAAGTGATTTGGTGTTTATGCTAAATCTCCTCGAGTTTAGTGTTTCTCACCGAAGGTTCCAATAGAGGAATTGATAGTCAGATATAAACAGACATAAGTACGAGTATCCATACTGGGAGTGGGAATGACACAGCCTAGTACAACAAAATCATGACTAGTATTTATATTTAGTAAGTTAAGTGGAGATTAAACTTACTAAATATAAATACTAGTCCCATAAAAAGAGATTTACCTCTTAATCTAATTAAATAGATTAAATCAATTAAAAAAGGAGATTAAATCATCTCCTGATGATGCTAACATGGTTAGCAAAACGTGCGCTGAGAAGTTTCAAAAAGTGATTTGATGTTTAGTGGTAAATCTATAGTTTAGTGTTAATTGATTTAATCTCCTATAAAATTAGATTAAATCAGCCCTTGATGATGCTAACACGGTTAGCGAAATGTGCGCCGAGAAGTTTCAAAAAGTAATTTTGTGTTTAGTGGTAAATCTCGAGTTTAGTGTTTAACACCGAAGGTCCCAATAGAAGAATTGAACTAGTCCCATTATTAAAAGAAGCATTAGATTTACAAATACTCTTTTTGATTTTTAATAGAAAATCAAATGATAATTGGGGTGTTGATCTCTAAATTACCTTTTGCAGTATGTGTTGAAGTAAATAGAAACAAATACTTATGATAATAATGTTCAACTTTTCAGATCTACTGGCCCTTGGCTTCTAGATCTTTCACTTTTCCATTTTTTTTCAGTCAATCAAAACCTGATTCTTACAGTTCCTGACTCCTACTTCTCTCAGATCTTTCATGACTTCTTCATAACTGTCTCTGTGTACCTTCATCTGTGGCCATTCTCCCTCTATCTGTTCTTTATGGGTCTTTGTCTTCTGTTCAAAATGTATTGGTATTTCCCTATCCTTTAGTTTTGCTACATCATATCTGCCCCTTTGTAACTTTTCTTCTAGGTGGTCTTTCCTGTTTCATTTCTGTTACAACTAATGTATGATTGGTATCACTATCTGCTTCCCTGTAACTTCTCACCTCAGGCATGTTCTTTGCATGTTTTCGTTTTCTGACAACATGATCAATTTGGTTCTTTGTCCCACCATTCGGAGCTAACTATCATTCCCTAGGTATGTTCTTGTGATCAAAAGCAGTGCTAAAAATATTTATATTGTTCTCGAACTCAAATTGTATCACCGTCTTTCCATTGTCATTACTAGTAGTGTGTCTACTTTTACCTCCTTGTATTCTTTATCCCTTCCTACTTTGGTATTACTGTCACCTATCACATATTTTATATCAATTTTCAGAACCTTTTCCATAATATAATTATTCCTTCGAAAAAAACACCAAGAAAATTTATGAGTTACTACATATAAATTTATATTAATGTTGTTTTCATTATTTTAAGTCGATAAATTTTACACTTTAAGTATAAATTTAATATAGTTTATATTAGATGGATATGTATATCTAAATTTCGTAGTTTTCGTAGTATTTCATTACACCACAATATAATAGACAGTGTGGATTGATTGTTTCACACAGCAAAGTTAATACATATAATCTGACTGAAAATATACATAATTTAAATGCACCAACTGCTTTTATTACTCTATGAAATACCCACACAACATAAGAAAATATCTACTTATATTAATACAAAACCAAAATAGTCACTTACCCATATAAGAAAATAATAAAAAAGCTATTGCTGACATCAATGCCTCCAACAGGTTCTTCAGATTTCACCTCATTGATGTGTAAAATACAAGACATTAGCAAAATAGAGAAATGCTCAACTACCTAAAAAATATAGCAATAGAATTTGGAATGCAATTTTGGTATAAAACATTTTATCTTGATAATCCAAGGCTGACTAGGACATAATGCTTCCTTGTGTACTAGAGAGGCAATAACACTGATTCCAACTTCATTATTGCAGGCATTAGCATCACAGTTGTATGGGCAAATTATTTTTTTCTTTTTCTTGGTTTGAGATACCTCTTTCTCAGGAGATACATCAAAAGACATATAGCGAAAAAAAAACTGAAATTCAATACTAGATAAATGACAATTATAAATTAACATCTAAAGAAATTAACATTAAAAATAAGATATAAGGCTGATTCCAATTAGTCATAACTAACTCTAAGCCAGTCTTTTTACTCCATTTAAAAATTTACACATTACAACAAAACATTATTTATTAGGGATTTTTAAAAAGTGATATTTTTTAATCTAAAGCTTGATGATATGTTAAAGATCAATACTAACAACAATTTCAATGTATCATATGTATATAAAACTAGAAATTATAGCAAACATATAAACAGATATTTTTGGCCTATTTCTAAATTAAAAAATCATTTTATCATCAAAAATCAAAACATTTTTTCCATATCAAAGTCCATTCGAATATTTTGTTTTTAAATAACTAGTATTGGGAAAGTAAAGTTTATATTTCAAAAGTACCTGAAGCCTTTATATTAAATTTATAAGATTAAAAGCCCCTTTGGCTTTCTTACCTTCGTAACCTCCAACATCGTCCATGTTTTGTATACGACAGCTTTAGTGTTGTGTAAATATGTGTTCATAAATTCTAACTATGTGACTTCTCCAAACTATATTATATTAGTCAATATTATATTTGCAGAATATTATTTAACTTATTTCTGTATAATAGAATGAATTTTAAATTCGGATAATTAAAATTAAATGCCCGAGTACTTCCAACATGCTGGATAAAACTAAAAATCCGTCAAACCTTAACATTTAGTCAATGTCTTATTTTGTATAATTTAGAACATGTAATTAACGATTACAAACATAAGTAAAAATTATTTAATAGAATATAATAAAAACCATTTTTAAATATTAGAGCCAAATTTTCTTTTCGGTTTGTGTCATGTTTTTTAAAGAAGTACACTTATTTGGCATAAAACAAACCAATCTTCGTGACACCTATTGACCTGGTGAATTGCCCGTATCTGGCAGAAGCCAACAAAAAGAGAATTTCCACCTTGCAATATAACCAACCAACAGAGTTGTTTTGGCTTCGGTCGAGGCAACAGGTGACGTGCACGTCGCGCTTACTAACAGTGTTGTGTCCCATCCTGGTAAGTGGAGACTTCATTAATACAACTTAGATCTTTTAAATCAAGTTCTTTTCTGAGCTCTAATAATGACTGATCCTTGGGGGGCCCCCCCGTACAAATTAAGAAAGGGCGATAGATTCACCAAGTCGCAAAAAAAAGATGAAACAAAAAATGACAATATGGAAATCGACAATATCGATAGAAGTATTGGCATCAGCAGTAATAGAAGTGATATTAGCGAACATGAAGTATTGGCGAAAATTCGAGTAAAGCTTGCTTCAGATACCGATAAAAATCCTTCGGTCCGTCGTGATAATTCCAACTTTTCAAACAATAGTGATTGGTCTTCTACTCCTCAAATTATTGATAACAACAAAAACCAGCCAACGAAACCAGTCTCATTGTACAAAAAAAATAACAATAGCACTGGTCCGTTTACGGTATTTGTGGAATCTCCCTTATCGGAAAACATTTCAGGTAGACTTAACCATTTCTCGATAGCTAAACACATTTACGAACTTAAATTAGATTCGATGTATAAAATAAAAATCAGCGGTAAAAACAGAGTTTCAATCGATTTTAAAAAAATGGAGGATGCAAACAATTTTACAATAAATAATAAATTAATAGAGAAAGGTTTTAAGTGCTACATCCCATTCAATTTTGTTACTTGCAAAGGAATAATCCGTCAGATTCCCAAATCTTTCTCTATGGACGAAATAATTGTGGCTGCTTCCTCCCCATACAAAATAATAAATGCTGCTCGCGTTAATAGAAAAGAATTTGACAACACTACTAATAAATAGAATTATATCCCGACGGGCACTCTATTATTAACCTTCGAGGGGACTACTCTTCCCCGTACTGTAGACATCTTCAATCTCCCTACCCAAGTAACCCCTTATGTAGCCCCTGTAACACAATGCTTCAACTGTCTTCGCTTTGGTCACACTCGTAATTTATGCAAAAGTAAACAACGGTGTTTTAACCCCTCTAGTAGCAGTTTCCCTCCTCTAGTAGCACTTCATCCCCTTCATGTGCTACCAAATGTATCCACTGCTTTAGTACGGACCATAAATCGACGTCCAAAAAATGTCCTGAATTTACCAGGCAACGCAACATAAAAAGACTGATGACCTTCGAAAATATATCCTTTTATGAAGCGAATTCAAAATGCAAAGGTTCGGACCAACTCCCAAATTATCACACCCTACATCCACAAGAGTTTCCCTCACTTCCAAAAAAGAACACGGCACAAAACAATGCAGTTTCCATTAATGAACGTAGACACACAGCTGACGTAGCAAGATCAAGACGAAGTTATGCTAGTGCTCTTCAAACTAAGGGAAACAAATCAGGTCATTCGCCAGCATCCTATTTCGACAAGAAAGAAATTGAAAATATGCTGTACTTTCCAAACGGCAGACCCAGATACTTTGACCTAGACGAACCAACCTCTATCTTGGAATCCCCCCAGTACAGCCAAGAGCCACCTCGGTATCATTCGAGATGTAATCAGGGACAGCCTCAATATAGTGCCTTTTCAATGATAGACAATTTCAAGGACAAAATTATTAACCTAAAAAATTCACTAATCTCAAAATCTGAAATACTGGAGCTACTGGATCATGCGTTGAAACTACCTAACAATTTTACCCAACATGACTAAACTAACCATAATACAATGGAACATCAGAAGCTATCTCAATAATCTCGAGTCATTAAAATGCCTTATTTATGACAATAAGCCAAATGTCATTCTACTGAATGAAACCTGGCTATCTCCTAACATAAAATGCCATCTTAAAAATTATAGGATCCTTAGACTTGATCGTAACGATGGTCACGGCGGATTGATCACCTGCATCAAATCAAATATCAACTTTGCATATATTAAATCTACAAATAGTTTCGATCCCTTGAACCTCCAATACTTAACGGTCAAAATTGATGATATCCTAATCTGCAATATTTATATATCTCCGCAATTTGACATCAGCGAAAACGACATTAACTCCATAGTATCCAGCTTTAAAATCCCTTTCATCATAATGGGCGACCTAAACGCACACAACAAAGCTTGGAATAGCTACAAAAATAACAATAATGGCACTACTCTGTATAACTGCACGATCAAACACAATCTGTTTATCCTCAACGACGGTACTCCCACACTATTCCATCCTTCAGCAAGCAGCGTTATCGACCTAACTATAGTTCACCAGCATCTTAAGCCCCTCTCCGCCTTCGAGGTTCTCTCTGACTGCGCCTACAGCGACCACTTCCCTTCCAAATGCTGCATTGACCTTCAGACGGCAAATTTCAAAAACACCCGCTACACGAAAATCAATTTCAAACTAGTTGACTGGACGGAATACGCAATACGTCTTAAGTCAGCTCCTCCGGTGAACCTACATTCTAATTTTTCGAATTTATATCAAGACATTATGGAGATAGTCGATACCTCCTTCCCTGTCCAAAAAATAAACTCAACATATAACTTGGGTAACCCTTGGTGGGATGCTGAATGTTCCAATATCATTAAACTCAGAAGAGCGAATTCAGAAATTCAGAAATTCAGCGAATTCAGAAATTCAAAAACTTTCCTAACATTGCCAATTATATCAACGCCAAAAGACAAATCGCGCTTTCAAGAAGAACCTTCAGAAATAAAAAGAAAGAAAGCTTCAAAGAATGTTGTAGATCCTTAAACATAAATTCCAAGATTAGCAACATATGGTCAAAAGTCAAAAAGTTCTACAACTCCAAAATACCTAATCTTGCATCCCCCCCAGATGACAAATTCTTGAGATACATTCTGGACAACTCTACTCGAACCAACATACAAGCGTCTTTCTCCCTAACCACTTCAGAACCGCCAAGCCCTATCTTCAATTTATACGAACTTCAATACGCCCTAAATAAAAAGAAAACATCAGCTCCAGGCTTGGACAACATTGTCTACAGAATGATAAACCTGTTAGATAAAGATCGTTTAAACATCCTTCTTAATATTTATAATGACTGCCTTAGAGGCTCGCCACTTCCCTTACCTTGGAAAGATTATCTGATGGTCCCGATTTGGAAACATGATACTGATCCCCTAGACCCCAAAAATTACAGACCAATTATCCTTTCCTCCTGCTTTCTCAAAGTACTAGAAATCATGTTAAAAAATCGTCTCGAATGGACGCTAGAACATAACAACACTTTTCCAATATATCAAATTGCCTTCAGAAAGGGCATGGGCATTAATTATAACCTAGCCCTTCTCTCATCTATCATCTTACAAGCCTTTTCCAATGATGAAGCAGTAATCGCCACCTCTCTGGACATCAAATCGGCCTATGATTACGTAATTCTGTCCAAACTTTACAGAAAGATGAGTAATCTCGGAATAGATTCACACACTAACAACCTAATTTTCAGAATTAATGAAAATCGAAAACTATACGTCAAAAATCGTGATGGGACTCTCATCGGGCCGAGAATGGCTAACGCCGGAATCCCCCAAGGCTCACCGCTTAGTACCCTGCTATTCAATATTTACCTATCGGATTTGTTCCACATTATGCCCAAAAATATCATCATATTGGGGTACGCAGACGACCTAATATTACTGAAAGCGGGATCACATGTCAACGATATGGTTAACTCGATGAACCTGGCCCTCAAAAATACCAATAGATGGCTTGGTAATCATGGCTATTCCCTTTCTCTGAATAAATGCAAGGCAATGGTTTTTTCCAAAAACAGAAAAAAATTTATTCCACCGCAACTCAAAATTAACGACACGGTCATCCCATACGTTGAGAACTTAACCTACATGGGTATTACCTTCAATCCAAAACTTAACTGGAAAGAACAAATAAACACTAACATGAAAAAAGCCAGAGGGGGGCTCAATATTATGAGAACATTGACTAGGGTATGGTGGGGCGCTGACCACAAGATTCTTAAGATGGTCTTTAATGGCATCGTCAGGGCTAACTTGGAGTATGGCTCGTTTCTTTTTAAACCTTGTGGTAACGGGTGCCTTCAACTATTGGACAAACTCCACCGTGAATCGTTAAGAACAATCATCGGATGTATGAAATCCTCTCCCATATCGGCCCTTTTATCAGAGTCAGGCGAGACGGACCTTGAATACAGAAGGAGCTGGCTTGCGATTAGACTTCTCTTAAAAACTTTAGCGATTTTCAATCACCCTCTCAAAAAAATCCTTACTGACCTTGATAACAAAATTATAACAGGAAATAGTTCCTGGCATAACAAGGATACTCCCTACCTCCTGAAAGCTCTGAAGAATATCTCCCCCTTTATCGACAAAATCTCCTCCAATACGACATTCAACTGCTTTTTGACGGACTTTTCGTGTCAGATCATGCCTATTAAAACTATTAACCTGCCCCTCTCAAAATATGACCCTTTCAATGATAACCATCTCCTAAGCTACATCAACGATCAACGGCTCCAATCATTCCATCAATTTTATACGGATGCGTCCAAGAATGAGAATGGGGTTGGTTATGCAATCCATTCCCCTTCGCTGGCTTATAATAAGATGGAGAAACTCCCTTCAGAAACCTCAATTTGCACGGGTGAATTAATAGCTATTGAGGAGTCCCTTACAACAATCAGATCCCTGCAACTTGATAAAGCCATCATACTTTCAGACTCCAGGAGTGCTATCGACAAAGTTACTAAAAGCAACATTGACCCCTTTAATGGAAAAACAATACTTAATATCAAATCACATCTGCAAGGCGCCTACCGCGATAATGTCGATATCAGATTGACTTGGATCCCTAGTCACTCATCCATCAAGGGTAATGAGGTGGCAGACCAACTCGCCAAATTAGCGACTCGTCTCAATATCCCTAAACGCATTAAATTAAATTTTATAGAATTCATCCCCATCTTAAAGGAAAAACTGTTTAAGAACTTTTGTGCGAGATGGAAGAAATTAAATGACAGAAGTTCTTGGTATCAACAAATCGTCCCTCATTTTCCTAAAATCCATAGGTTTAATAAATTCGAGTTTAAGGACAGAAGACACATCACTAACATTATTAGGTTAGGAACGGGACATTGTCTTACTAAACACCGTTTATTTAAATTTAAAATCGCGGATTCTCCTTTTTGCGACTGTGGTGAAACTGAAACCTTGAATCATATTTTCTTCGAATGCCCGCTCAGACATAACCAGGCCTTTGACTTATACAGAGAGTTTATCGCTTTGGGGCATAGAGCGTCTCTTAACCTTCAGACTGTTCTCTCAAATATCAACCAAGACTCGCTATACCTTATCAATAGGTACATGGATGTGTTAGGTCTAAAGTTGTAGTATTTCAATTGGAAGTTTCCACGCCATCACTACATTCCTTTCCCTTTGTAGCGTCCTCCTTTGTGGTGAACGTCCACTAACTGTCAGCGAAAAACGTAGGCAACGTATAATTACAGAGTAATTAAAGTAATCTTCCGATCAGCTGTGTGGCACAGTTTGCCAGCATTCATAGCTGCTCCTGGAGATTAGTGGAGCTGGCGTATTGCCCATCCTGGAGCAGAGCCATATCGACTCACACACACACACACACACATAACCAACCAAACTACCATTAACTTTATTTTAAGTAACTTTTTTATTATTTATTTTTGTTTATTCAAGATTAACAAAAACGAGCTGAAAAATTCCCGAAAGAAAAAACCAACCAGTGAAAGATTCCCTGAAACAAGGTATAGAGAGATTTGCAAAGTGTATTACATTATTTTCGTAGAATTAAGGATAAGATCAAGTCTCCTCCAGCAAATTGTGAACAGTGAATGTTTAAAGATGTGCTTCAAGTTATTTAACTTAATTGAAATAAAGTACCAAGTGTGTATAATAAAAAAAACAATACCATCGAAGAAGGAATAGATAGACCAACCTCAATGTTAGTCTAGCATTAAACAAATATTCAAGAGTTTTGATTGATTGCGCGGTTGGCTCTTGGTGAAAGGTTCAAGAAGATGAGGTTCAAGAATCACAAATCAGTTAAAGAACGAAAATATTAATATTATCTCTGTTAATAAGAATAATCTTACATGGATGTTAAACAATAACAAAGAAAGAGCAAAATTTTGTGACAAATCTGGAGTATACGAAATTAAATGTAATATGTGTGACGCTATTTATATAGGCCAAACGGGCCGATCGCTCAATGATAGGCTAAAAGAACATAAATTTTCAATTTTACACAATCAGAGAAAGACGGGCTTTGCCGAACATTGTATAGACCAGAACCATTTTTTTAACATTAATAATACCAAATTAATACATAGCTGCAATAAAAGCAGGCTGTTAAATTACCTGGAAATTTTCGAAATTAAAAAAGCCATATACGACGGCAAAAACCTAACAAACACCCAGCTAGACTTCGGAAATACTCCAATTATTGATAGTGTAATAAATTTAACGAGATGAAAAAACCGACTTCCATTAGACAGCACTTTGAAACTTTAGTTTAGTTTATACATAACTGTCTTTGAGAATGGTCGCGAGGCCGAAACATGTTAGAGAATATCTTGAATATATTGTGAAACAAATACCAAGTGTTTTAATTATTATCATTAAATATTCAAGATTTAAAATGTTGCCAGGTGAGTCTGATAGACAATTTATGCAAAACATAGTTAACATATAAGGATGTTATACTTCAAATATAACTTTTTCATGCTAGAATTTTCAAGTATAATAAAAACTAGGTTGATGGCACCTCCTAACAAATTGAAAATATTGAGGAAAAACTTTAGCAATCTAAATAAAAAATAGGAAGAAACTAAAGGAGATGAAAAATGTTTGAGGTCTCTGAGATGGGCACAAAAGAATTGGTATGGACCGGTAAGACATATTGACAAATTCCCTGAGACATATTCCCAAATGTATACTGTAGATTGGGATTAAGGACAATGCAAAACGGTAAGAATAAATCTATAATAAAATCCTGAATGTAGATTGAAATCTACAAAAAGGAGTTGATTATATTTGTAAACAAAAATAAGTATATTTTTTGTGAATTTAAATGAGTTTATTTTGTGAGTTTATTTTTTGTGTGTTTTGATTAATTTGTAGGCCAGTCAAAACTGGAAACTTTTAGGCACTTAATCTTCTCTATATTTACATTCTCAGAATTAATACCTTTAAGGTATTAAAGGGTAATTATACCCTTTCTCACAGCTTTCTAAATTTATTTAAGTGTCGTAGTCGTCGATAGTTTGTTCCATATTTCTTCTTTAAATCATTTCTCTCCTTCATGAGCTCTTTGGTGTTTTGGCTTATCTTTTCATCTTTCTTTTTCCTGGAGCAGCGGGATTTTTTCAACCTCTCAAAAAGGCTGAAAAAAATCTGCTCCATACTACAGCTCTATTATTAACACAACAGTTTTTACAGATATTGATGAGCTTCTGAGGAATGCCGAGGTTTGTCATAATCAGCCACAGGACATACCTATTTACTGTATCAAATGATGTGTTTCTATTATCTAGCGTTGAGCTGATATGTCCAAAACCACTCAGAAAGGAGAAAACTTTGGCCAGAAAGTGGATTTTGCATGTGTCATATATTGAACAGTTTCAAAAGGTTGGCAAATTTCTC
Source organism: Cosmopolites sordidus (assembly GCA_031761425.1). NCBI lineage: Eukaryota > Metazoa > Arthropoda > Insecta > Coleoptera > Curculionidae > Cosmopolites > Cosmopolites sordidus. Next base: position 384,777 of record JARFXV010000243.1, read on the forward strand.
AGTACAAGTAAGGTTAATACCAAGGTGATCCTTAAATTCGTGCGTTCTTTTTGTATACTCTTTTCCAACCAAAGTTGCAAGTAATACTCATAAGTAATATCGTTTCTTGGTACACGCATTTTTTTTTATATTCAAAAGTTAACAGTTTTAATCTATCTGCATTGTTATTGATAATCTTTACCCATCTCTGATAAATTTTCTATCCCCTTTTTTGCAAAATGAGAGTGATGTTGAAGTTAAATCCAGGAGTGGCGTTTAATAATAATTATTTTTTCTTAAAAAACACGTTTAATTTGGGAAGAAGGTAAAAAAATAGTTTATTCAAGTATGCGTCCTCCCTCCAGTCATCAAGCCTTTTTTGCGATATCTTCGTAATTGTTGTGTTTCATGGAAAGTGCGTAAGACATCGATGAAAACAAGTGGTAGTCGGAAGGGGCCAAATCTGGTGAGTACGGCGGATGTGATAAGAGTTCCCAGTCAAGTGCAAAAAGATATATCTGACCGCTTTCGCGCCGTATGTATGTTGTCGTGCTGCAAAATCACTTTTCCGTGTTTTGTAGCCCCTTTTGGTCGTTTTTCGATCAATGCCTGGTTCAAAATTGATCATTTGTTGATGGTAGTCTGGTTTCAGCAGCTCATGGTACATGACACCATTCTGATATCACCACATTGTCTTCTTTCCAAAGCGATTCGGTATTGCGATCGATGTTGATGGTTGGGTCCTGGGCCAACCCATGATTTTCAGCGTTTTGGATTCTCGAAATATATCAATTTTTAGTCTCTAGTGTCGATCCGATGCAAAAAAGTCTTTCTTACATGCCAATAAAGCAAAACCTCTGTCTGTCGTTCAACTGATGTGCCCAATTTCCTGCTGTCTGGATGTTTCCCATGGCATGTAGAAGATCACAACTGGTTCTTCAACCAACATTTAACCTCTCTGCCATTTGTTGTTTGAGGAAATTTGGCACTTACTACTTTTACTGTTCAATCAAAAGAAAAACGCGAGTAAAAGCCGTAGTATACTTATGGAAACTCACGGTCACAATGTCCAAACATAAAACGCTTGGGGGCGTTTCTTTAGACCAAAGGTCTCCAAACTACGGCCCGCCAGTGTCATCAATCAAGCCCGCGACTAGCGAATTTAGCAAGCGTACTAGTTTAGAAATTATAGATAATGGCAGAAAAATTAAGACGATTTTGGCCTTTGGAACTTACTGGAGTAATCAGTATAACCCTAAGGCGGGAACGTTTGTAGACCCCTGGTTTAGATGATTCAAAAGTGGTGATTTCGACTTGAAAGACAAATAAAGCCCAAGCCAACCGAAAAAAATTGAAGATGCCGAATTGCAAATATAGTTGGAATAAGACGATATCCAAAGTCAACAACAAATAGCATCGAGGTTAAATGTTGATCGCCGAATCATTTGTGATCATCTGCATGCCACCGGAAATATCCGGAAGGCAGGAAAATGGGTACCACATTAGTTGAACGAGAGACAGATGAAAAAGCGAAAAACGATGTGCGTAGTTTTATTTCCTCGGCATGAAAGAAATACTTTTTTGCATCGGATCGTGACTGGAAACGAAAAATGGATACATTTCGATTACCCAAAGCGCAGAAAATCATGGCTTGACCCAGGCCAACCATCAACATCGATCACAAGACCGAATCGCTTTGGAAAGAAGACAACATAGAGAATATGGTGGGATCAGAAGGGTGTCATGTACCATAAGCTTCTGAAACCAGATGAAATAGTTAATACCGTTAGCTACCATCAACAAATAATCAATTTGAACCTTGCATTGATCGAAGAGCGACCATAATGGGCTACAAGACACAGAAATGTGATTTTATAGCACGACAATGACCCATCACACCGCGAAACTGGCCAGAAACACCATTTCTGTTCTAGACTGGGAACTATTGCCTCACCCGTCATACTCGCCAGCCTTGGCCCCTTCCTACTACCACTTGTTTTTGTCGATGTCTTACTTTCCATGAAACTCTTCAACAAACCTACTTTAAACAGCTGTGGTCTTACCTATGTGAAAGATAATCCCGAACAAAAGTGAATGAATGTTCGTCCAACAACTTTCCAATTAAATCAGGCGTACCACAAGGCAACGTTCTTGGACCTGTACTGTATGTATTGAACATAGCAGATCCACCAAGGAACACTGAAAATATTATGGGAACCTTCGCCAGTGATACTGTTATACTCTCAAGCCCTGAAAAACCAGTTACTACGTCTACGATCTTGCAGAGGCACTTCAATGATATCCAAACATGGCTACTCAAGTGGAGAATTGAAATAAACAAAGCAAAATCAGTCCAAGTGACTTATATAAGAAAATATCAATGTCCGCCGGTAATTCTAAACAAAATTCAAATTGCATAAGCCGCATGTACAAAATACCTAGGAATGCATTAGATCCACGTCGTTATTAGACTGAAGTGGAAAGAACACTAGATACTCAAAAAACATAAACAAATTGACTTACTAGTAAAAGAGTTATGCTGGCTAATCGGCAGGAAATCCAAGCTGGCACTGGAAAATAAGCTTTTCCTTTACAAAACAATCATAACACCGATCTGAACGTATGGTATTGAGCTCTGGGAATGCGCAAGCAGATTAAATATAGTCATAATTCAGAGAAGCCAATCGAAAATACTGCATATGATAACAGATGCACCCTGGCATGTGTCAAATCGAAAACTCCATGAAGACTTGAAATTAAATGTAGAGAAGATATTAAATGTAGTCTAGTTAGCATCATGAGGAGATAGTAATTCATCTCCTGATGATACTGACATAGTTAGCGAAACGTACATCGAGAATTAAAAAAAAAGTGATTCGGTTTTTAGTGGTAAATCTCTTTGAGTTTAGTGTTTTACACTGAACGTTCCAATATAAAAACTGATATATTTTTTATTTTTGTACGTCCATTACATCCTAAAATACATCTCAAACCCTGATTTTGTGTTTTTTTTTGGAAAATATCTAAACCCTTTTTAAAAACATATACAAAATAGTGCAATAAAAATTGAAGTGCGGATGTACTATTGTCTTAAAATACAGAGTCTAGTCCAGGTACTCAGATTTTTCCCTAATCGGCATAAATTAATTTTTCTACCTACTTTTTTTGTTATGTATGTTGCATGACTAGAAAATGATAAGGTTTCATCTATATTATACCTAAATATTTACATTCATTATATATCTATCACAGATTTTTAGGTTTATTAATCATAAATTTAGTCTTCCTAACATTAACAGCCAAACTATTACTGCACAACCAACTATAAATTTGTTCTAAACCTCTGCTTACGGTTGCTACCAAATGATTTATATTACTGCTCTCAAAAAACAATATTATGTCTTCCACAAACAGTTGTATTTTACATTTTTCAACAACTTTTACAATATCATTCATATACAAAATAAACAAATCTGGGGGATTCCGTAATTACTGACGTTAAGGGATGAGATTGCCCCATTAAATTTTGTTTGTTGATATCTTATGTTCAAGTATTTAGTGAACCATTTATACACACTGTCCCTAAAACTATATTTCCATAACTTCTGTCTTAAGAAATCATAATTTAGAGTATCAAATGCCCGATTAAAATCAAGGAAAATTACTCCAACAAATTGTTCCTCACTAATCGTAACTTTCCATTGAGATACAACTGACTGCAGAGCACTTTCACAAAAATGATTATTTCTAAATCCAGCCTGATAATGCGTAAGCAACTCATTTTCTTCTATAAACTGCCTCATTTGGTGGCTTACTACAGTTTTCAGGAGCTTTTCGTATGTAGGCAACATATTAATGGGTCTAACATCTTCACACTTTATAGTGTAATTTATTTTTGCAATAGGAGCTATTGTGTAGGTTTTCCAGTTTTTTGGAATACATCCTGTCTCCAGACTGCTATTGATAAGTGTCAAAAAATGATTGCCAATCACCTCAAAAGACAATTTCAAAACTTTTGTACCAATTCTATCAATGCTATTATTTTCATTTTTTTTAAGTTGCTGACTAGCTTTCTCAGGTCAGCAAGTTGGAGAGTCCCAAACTCGCCGAAGTTATTTACTGGTGTTATAATATTGTCTGGAAACTCTTCTCTGTGATAGGTCTATTTTTGGCACTATGTCACTAATGCTGTCCAGAAAATAGTCATTGAAATGTTCCGCAATCTTAGAGTCTTAAGAGTCTTCCACATTTCTTTAGGGTCTTTTCTAACCTGGAAAATTTTTCCTTCATGATATTTTTGTTCTGTCTAATCAAATCTACTAGTTTATTACTTTGTTTACGATATGAGTTCCAGTGTTCCTGCATTTTTGTTATTATAGCCTTCTTATACAATTGTCTCTCACTGTAATTTCATCCCTTATTTCGCCAGTCCACCAATTACCATTTCCCCATTTGCTCACAACTGTTGTTTCAATTACTCGAGCATGAATATTTATTTAATTGTTCTGTAATCACCATCTATGTCATCAGTAGATTTAAAGTTTTTTGACCACACGTGATCCATCAGTCCCTACTGAAACTGAAGTTCATTGAATTTGCTTATGTCCCTAGTATTTTTTTTCACTGTTTCTAACAAAGGGGAAATCAATTGTAAGAATATAATGATCTGTTACTTTTGGAGTGTAATGTATTTTATTTTCAATGTGTTTATCATAATTCAGAGAAACCAATCCAAAATACTGCGTATGATAACAGATGCACCCTGATATGTATCAAACCGAACACTTATCACGCCAAACAAGGGCTTATCCTGCTCTCAAGCCAACATATTAGCTTATAGAACTAAGTTTGTTTTGATTGCTAATATATAAATAAATTTATAAACGTTTTTCTGGGTGGGTATCCACAAATTAGCAGAGGTGGGAAAAATGTGCAGCTAGTAATGGATCATACTTTAAATAAACTGTTTTTAACCTTTCTTCTAAATTAAACGTATTTATTTTTTAAGACAAAATCAAGAATTATTAACCACTATTTTTTCTTCCACTGCAGGAATAAGTACTTAGCTTTTAATTTCAGGCCACCATTTGAGGAAGCTAGATATGATTTGCACTGTTTATTGTGAATCAAAATTGTTAAAGCTGTATCACAGTATACGCCTTAATTTTGCAGGACATTAAATGTGTTAATGCAATATGCATAATTGAATTTCTTCGAAATTGTGGAAAAGGAAATACCAATTATAACGTCATCATCAATCATCAGCCTTTGTCGATCCACTGCAGGATGAAGGCCTTTTCAGCATGCTTACAACTCCCACTGTCCTGGGCTTTCCTCTGCCACTTGGGTCCAATAGACTTAACGATGCCATCAGTCCATCGTGCTTTCGGTCTTCTTCGCGGACGTTTGCAATCAAGCGGTATCCACTCCCGGATTGCCTTGGTCCATCTGTCGTCCCATCGACTCGCTATATGGCCTGCTCATCTCCATTTCAATTTTTTTACTCTTCCAATGATGTTACACACTTTCACACATGCGCAGGGCTTTCTGTCTCGTCTTGTAATGTCAAGCATACATCTTTCCATTCGCTTCTGCGCTACTCGAGTTTTTGATTTAATTACGATGTGAGTGTCCAGGTTTCACTTCCGTATATCATAACGAGCAGGACTCACTGATCGAAGACTGTTCTTTTCAAGCAAAGTGGGAGTTTGCTCTTAAACACTAAGTTGAGCCTGCCAAATGCCTGCCAGCCAAACTTTACGCACCGTTTCACCTCTCGGACGGTATCCCCCTCCATTGAAATCCTCTGCCCAAGATATATAACGTGGTCCACAATCTTCAAATCCCTTCCTAAAACTGAAATTCTTCTTTCCTCAACAAATCTATTGAACATAATCTGACTCTTTTTCAAGTTTATTTTTAAGCCAAATGGTTCGCAGCCTTTTGGCTAAGCAATACATCCATTGTGGTCCGCTTTGAAATTGAGTCAAAGTCTTTTTCGTAGTCAATAAAAACCAAGCACAGTAGCATGGTGTATTCGTTGTGCCTTTCTATGGCCTGCTGGCCACTTCTAAATCCTGTTTGTCTCTTGGTTGTGCATCATTCAGTTTTCTTAATATCCTTTTAGATATTATCTTGAGGAAAACTTTGTATATTACTCATAGGAGACTTATTGGACGGTAGTTCTTTAAATCTTTCTGCTCCTTTTTTATGTAAAAAGATAACTTCTGCATTTTTCCACAAGTCAGGTACTTTTTGCTCATTGAGGTATTTTTAAGTATAATTTTGTCAGTGTTTTATGTAAAGTCGGACCACCAGCTTTCAGCATTTCGACAGTTACACTGTCCTTTCCTGGAGCCTTGCCGTTTTTCATCGATTCTATAGCATTTGTCACTTCCTCAACTAGGATATCTGGCATTTGTTCTTTCGGGGTATGGTTGTCTTTGATTGGTTCTAACCTTCATATAACTGTGAATCAAATTTTCTGACGACCTCTAACTTTTCCGTTCGCGCCCGGCATACTGTGCCATCCTCACGCATTAAGGCATAAATTTGCCTTTTTTTTTCTTTCTCAGATTCTGTTTAGCCTTGTTAATGCCCTTGTTTTCTTCCAAGTTCCAAGAGTCCAAGTGACTTATACACCAAGAGAAAGATCAATGCCCACTAGTCATTCTAAACAATTTTCAAATTGCACCAGCCATATGTACGAAATACCTAGGAATTGTGGAAAAAGAAACACCAATTATATATTATTCTATTAATTATATTCCAGTTGCTGCTCAATCAAAAGACAAATAGACCGATTAACTTTAATGTACTTTATGAAATGCATTCATTTGTGGGTGAGTTTAGCTAATTAGTCCCCCAATTAAAATTGTTTGATTAAATAAAATTAATAATTTTTTTTAATGTGACAATTTTTTCTTTTATATTCCTATACAGTGGTAATCCAATATGGACATGGAATCATGGCCTACTAAGATCAAAGAGTAGGGTGATTAATTAAAACAAAGTATTTACTTGTTCGTGGCAATTTTTAATTTATCTATTTATCTTTCATTGCAATACACTTATTTTAACATTTCTTTCCGGTATTTTCTTCAAAGTGGCCAGCAAATTATTTTGATTGTTTGTAGGTACACAAAACAGCTCCACGTTGTGGTTTCTTCAACCGAGGGCATACGATGCCTTATCTGATGAATATGGTACTTGTGGAGGTATTTTATTTTAAGAAAACCATTGAAGAATTATTGTAGTGAGCATTATCATGATGCAAAATCCATTAATTGTTTTGTCACAAAACTGGACTGTCTTTTTTGGACTTTAATTCTTAATCGGCGATTATTCAGTACAATATCCTTGATTTTGGTAATAATAATAATTAAATTAAAAATCGCTCATTTTGGTATATTTTTAGCCCAACTTTACGAACCTGGCAGTAAAACTTTAATGAAACGTCTAATTTCTGAGATATGTGCATTTGAAAAATCAAGGAAACAATTGTTTTTCGCAGAAATATAAATACATACATAAGGAGTATATCAGCTGCATTTGTTGGGCAAAAAAGTGTATGATTATCAGAATTTTTTATTCTTGGCAAAATGTCGAAGGTGATATGAATAGTTTGAATAGCACAAGATCTCTATAGCTGATTGGTGATTGACTACGACCGGGATTTTGCAAACTACTTTTTTTAAATTCACTCTATTCGGTTGCACATTATCATAAGCGAAAAAGTCCAGTTATTTTGATGGCCACCAAGATCAACGATCTGACTCCCTTCAATTATCTTTTGTGACGTTATAATCGATCTCTGGTTTACAAAAATAAACCTGGGACAATTTTTGATATACAACAAAACATTCATCATTAAAAATTTAATCTCCAGAATGCCTTCCATCAGGCGAAATCGAGAAGCGCATTTGAACATTATTTTCAAAACATTATGCCATTACTTGTTCTTCAAGATAAAATTATTGGAGAAACGTCCTGTGTAGCAATTTGGATAGCAAGAGACTACGATAGAACACTATACTTTCGACACTGCACCACAATATTTCTTAGAATTTGGCAGTTCATACTACTATTATTATTATATGTAGATAAACAGGAATGTAAAAAGCAAAATGCGCACAATAAATAATATATAGCGATGGAACACTCTACTTTCGACACTACACAGCAATATTTCTTAGAATTTGGCAGTTCATACTACTATTATTATTATATGTAGATAAACAGGAATGTAAAAAGCAAAATGAGTACAGTAAATAATATATTATTAGAATGGAACACTCTACTTTCGACACTGCACAGGAATATTTCTTAGAATTTGGCAGTTCATACTACTATTATTATTATTTGTAGATAAACAGGAATGTAAAAAGCAAAATGCGCACAGTAAATAATATATAACTTTTATTTATTCATACATATTTTTTGTATATACAATATAACTTGTCAATGGTTTATTGATATTTAAAGCTGATCTTAATTAATCTTGGAATCAGTACTTATTAAGTCCAAATACATCAAGATAACATCCTTTCAAATATAATACAAACTGTACCAGTCTGAAGTCAATTATTTTCTAACTAATATTAGTAAAATGCGCAGCCATATCAGATCTGTTTCATAGAAGTATCAAAATGTAGAGTTCCATGAAATTAACCTAAATATTGCCGTTAAACAGTTTACAGAATTTAGGATTGTTGTAATTGGAGATTAACAAATACATATTGGGGAGTTGGGGCGCCACCCCTCCAGCATTTATCACAGTAAACAATTTTTCAGAGCAAAGCACCATATTTTATTTCCATTCAGTTTCTTTCCTTTAACTCATTTTCCTGGTTCACCTCGTGTATAGGATTTCAGTAGCACGAAAAGTAAAAAGGAGGAAGGGGAAAGCAAAAATATCTTCAGCAGCGCTATTTTCTTCTAGGCCCTCCCACTTTAAAAACCCACGAACCACCACTGCTCGTTATGTAAATAAGTTTATGTAGTTCCTATAAACTCTGCACATAGATATAACATAGACATTTCTATGTAAATATTTGTTGCTTTTAAAAATTCGTACTGCTTGCATCCACATTTAAATTTAGCATACAGGTGCTAGAAGATAAGCCAGCTCAAGATGATGATATTTGTTCATTTTATGAGTATGGAAACCAGAAACTCAGTGCACTCTCCTACAGCTAAATTTAAGAAATCTTTTTGTGCCACTTTTGCTGGATTCGTGAGGTATATGTTGAAACCAGCTTGGTTCGTTTGGGACCTCAAAAGTGGAGCTTCCATAAAACCCCCTCTTTCAGTAAAATAAGATTCCCTACAAAATATTTTTCTTTTAGTTCATGCTCCACCACATATATGTTCACTAATTCTATTCTACCTGGTTTTGACTTTCTGTTGGCAAATAAACAAACTAATTCAAAGCCAAGAAAAAGAAAACTGGAGAGTTAAGCTTATTCTGTACTTGTATAAAGTAAAACTGATACCAGTCACTGTTTAGCATATTTCCTCATATAAATTTCAAAGGGATACTGAATTTTGTAAAGCTTTATATTTTTCCTCCTTAGCTAAAAATGTAACTGATGTATAATTTTGTTTTTTGGTACATTTTATCTACTCCTGTGTAACCAACTTACTTTTCAAATGGATTTTTTTCCTAATATCCCACAGAAACTTGCGTTCTCAATGATTCTGAACTTTCTGATGTCTTCAAGTTAAGATTTTGTGGCAAATCTGTTGTAAAGGATATATTAATAAAAACAGAGGAATAGAGGAACTACAATACTATGTAGATTTTCTTGTAAGACTTTTAAATCAGCTAAGAACGTTGTTCTGAAATCGGATGATCGGACGGATAGAATCGTCAGATAAATCATTATTTTTTTGACCCAATTTGAATTAGTGTCTTAAACAGTAGAGGCACTACGAAAAAAAGACATATCTTCAGGTTTAGATATCTTAAAGAATTTGGAAATAATTTGCAGTACAGCCCTTCATCCTATTGTAAGTGAAGTAAAATACAATAGTTAGAGGTTAGAGGTTCGTGACAGTCACGAACCTCGCGACAGTAAGCACCGAAGATGCCAAATGAAATTTTGGCGAAACGTCTGCAAGCTCCCGACAGGGCCCAACTCGTCAACCGGATGTACTCCGGAAAAAAAACCCAATACACGAAAAGCAATCACAGGCAAAAAACCCCTCGAGAAAAGTTTAAAACAGAATGGAGTACAGTTAAATTAGGAGGTAAGAATTTTAAACTAAAAATTATCTTATTTTCTCTGTCTTTGACGCCATTAATTTAAAATTTAAATCCTATAGGCTTTTTTGGATCTCCTTTCTTGACAAATTGATGAATCAATTCTTCTATTGGAACCTTCTGTGTGAAACACTAAACTCAAAGAGATTTACCATTAAATACCAAAACACTTTTTTTAGAGCTCTCGACGCACGTTTTGCTAACCATGTTAGCATCATCACATCAGATTAAATCATCTGCTGATGATGTTAAATGGTTAGCGTAACGTGCGTCGAGAGGTTTAAAAGTGATTAGGTGTTTCGTGGTAAATCTCTTTGAGTTTAAATTGATGAATACAAAACTTGCTAAAATCCAGGTTCTCATATTTTCTGATGATGTAGGTTTTAAAATAAACAAAACAAAAAATAAACTAGTTCATAAAAGCTTTTTCTAAATTTTTTTACGACACTATATCGATCTGGTTACTTTGAATAACAGAATTGAATTAATCCAAAAAATAATTATTATAAATTAAAAAATATATTTAACAAAAGGAATGATTTCTCATAAGGCTAGAAAAATTCACCCATTTATAAATATGGAGAATCCAGGTGATTGATGGAAAGCATTTACCTTTATTTACAAAACCTGAGAATTTTATGCTGTAAAGTTCACTTCTATTCTTCATCTCATCTTTATAGCATGTACAGCATTGACATTCCAAGGGAAACATATAAAACTAGTTCTAATAATTTACTATTAATGATATGATTAACATGCCTAATGCGCTACTGGCTCAATCACTAGAATGATTTAGCGAAAGGAAATTGCTAAATATTAAGTCAGTGAAGGTAATCTGACAGATCTAAAACCTCACTGATGATAATCTATGAAACTAATGGGTTACAAATCAGATGGCCATTCAGTCAGAACAGGTTGAACCCCTTAAAAAACCAAAGCACTAACTTTGACAGCAACACCTAGCAATGCACCCAAAACACATGAGTAAAATATCCATTTTACGTCTTTGATATGCCAGTTCTTGGAATTTTTAAAAAGTATTAGCAATCTAGGCTGTCTCATTTTTCTTAAAAATATAGTGGAGCAATTGAATTTTAGTTTAGAATATTAGTTTAAAGCAAATAAAGCAGAATTGACTTTTTAATACATATTTTATTATTGGAGAAATAGAAAGAAAAGAAAACTTGACTCGGTGAGGGAGTAAGTACCCTTAGTTTACAATACCACTGAATGGATTTAAGATGCTTTAAGTCCATTTTCAGGATAAAATCATATCTCTGCGGAACAGGTCATAATGGGATAGAAACGTAAAACTATTCATACACCACCAACGCTACAGTTTAATTTTAATTAGAAATAATTCTTATTTCTATTCTTTAGTTGCTGTTTTAACGGATTTCTCTATTGCAATTTTTAAAAAGTGATCCAAGTTTACTTTGACTCTTCTAAAACATCCCACATCAGTTACAACATTTGGAAGACATGACCCCTTTGGTGGTCCTTGCATATGGAGATTATCCAAATTGTATTAAGCATTGTGTTCATTACCATTCGACTTTTAAAAGCAGATTCAATTAAATGTCAATTTTCATGTGTCATTTTCATCTTTACTATGGTTTCTTAATCGTCAGCAAATTTGCCTTTCGCATGTAGCAGTTTTTGTCATTTAATTAATAACAGGACAAAAATGCAACAAATGACGTATGCATTTTTCAGGATTTATAACTGTAAATCAGTTAATATTGCAAATTCAGCCATGGCAATGATCTCAAATATCAAAATGTGGATTTTTTTATTCTTGGATTTTAAATATATGTATTTATGATTTGTCAGTTTTTTCCCCGACGTATAGCTATTTTGAAACGCCATCTTTCTCTTCCAAAAGAGGTATAATATACGAGCCTGAACATTTAAAGCACTGCCTGCTTTTTTTGTATTAAATGGAAATAATAACGGTTATTAAAATTGTAGACTTTTATAAGATTATTATAATTGTAGATATAGTTAGTAATAATAATTTTTGTATATAGTTCTTAACTTCTTTAAACGTTTTTGAGCTAAGGAAAATAAAACGACCAAATTACTTTTAAATTTTTAAGTTTATGGAAATCTGATATTACAAAATACATTTCAATATACTAAATATGAATAATGTATAGTTGAATATGGCACATTTGAATAAGATGGCCATCGTAGCCTTAATAAAATAAAAAGCAAAACTGATACAAACTGATTATTAAATTCTAATCTGAAATATTTGTCTACAGGTTATAGAGCTTATATGATATGAATATTATTATTAATATATACATGATATGAGTTACGGCGATCACAGATATATCAGGTAAAATTTTATTGAGAAATAAATTATATTATAATTTTGTACGAATATATATGGCCAGATACGAGAGTGTTACCCACTTTATAAATGAACTGCAGTCTCCGCTGTGCGAGTAAATTATTATTAATAACGCAATAAATAAATATAAGAACACCTTTTAACATCAACATTAAATCCAAAAACCTAATTACTCAGTATCCAAAAAATGATTATATAAATTTGGAATGAATATTGAATAAGTGAAAAAAAAAGAACATTTGAACACGAATTTACTTATCTTTTTCTATAATTATGGGTTTGACTGTGAGATCTACATTTTAAAAATAATGATGCTTAAGAATTCCTCGAGCAGAGATTCTTTTTCTGGGATCATATACAAGCATTTTTGAAAGTAAATCAATACCATTTTCATCGAGCTCTGGTACTTGTTTTGCTAATTTATACTCGGTCCGATTAGGGAATACGCCTGTGTATTCTGGTAAACTAGATACTCCCTTCCAGAATTCTTCTGTAGGCGTCCTTAAAACTATAATAAAAAACATAAAACAATAGTTTTAATGATTGTTTTATACTTAATATAAAGGTTACTTATATTACTATAGCGTATCCAAATAGTGGATATTTACATATACATACAGCATATACATATCCTACCCATTAGCAAAACAGAAGGCTTACCAATACCCGACATCATTACGATCATAGAATCAACTCTCTAAAATAAAACCAATAACATAAAAGACGAAATTCAAGTAAAGTGCTGCAACATTTTAACAAATTTTACGGTTTAATTTTAGAAACAAAACCAAAACAGAAAATAAAATGACATACTATGCAAAATAAACACAACGCAATAATCCTAAAACAACAATCATAATTGAAAATTCTGAAACCAGGCAAATCAAACAAAACCTTGATCATGTATGTCGAAGATTATGACAAAAAAATGAATGAACTATTGCAGGACCCCACAATTTAGAAATAATTAAAAAACAACCCCACAAATACACTCCAAATAATTTTTAATATAAAAATAGTGAAGTGAACGAGAAAATCAATGTCATTGTAAAAAAGCGTGGGCTGCTCGATGTCAGTTGTTATAAATATACCATCAGTACCGTTTCTATAAGTAGAGTTAGTATGAAAATATGGTACAAAACACCCCACGCTTTTCTACAATGAAAAAATAATTTTCTTGTTCATCACTTTATTCTTACACTAAAAATTATTTTTTACTTTTAGTTTGGTTTACCATCAAAGAGTGTTTTTCAGTTTTTTTCAAACTAGAATTTATTTTTCATTTTTTAGTTCGATCTGCTAGACAAGCGTGTTTTTTTAGTTTTTTAAATTATTATTTTTATTTTTTTTTCGAAAATTTTCTGTTCGAACTGCCTTTCTTCGGCGTTGTAACCGTGTCTCGCACTCCCTCTCCGAAAGCAAATCCGTGATCCTGACGATCCTGTTCAGGATAATGAGACGAATTTTTACTTAAAAATGATGAACTTTTACAATAATTATATTATTGTAGAGTCATCTATCATTGATAAGTGTGCAAACTTTCAATTTAGTCTGACGTTTTGAAGTGGGTGAAAAGGACGTTCAAAGATTCCGTTACATAGATAGATACAGGTGAAGCTAATAAAAGCGTGTAAAAAAAAGAACGATATTTCAACTACATGAGAAAACAAAAGAACATGAGAACACAACAAAAAGTAGCAAAGAAGTAAAAATACATAATGCAATATCACCACGAATATCCTCCCAACATAAAATAGACATCGCCTTATAGCATCATGCATTCAATCAAAGTTTGAAAACATGTTAAAATATTTAGAAAGCATATTACAAAACGCAACAAATAAAAACCAATATTATATCAAAGATACCCACCATTTTAAGTCAAAAATGTAGAAATTCCAGAAAACCACATGCTCATTTCAGTAGACCTAATATCATTATACACTAAAGTTCGAATAGAATCAGTTAAAAAAATAAAAAAAGTAAATGGAAAGATATAAAAAAATTCAGATATTCTGATTAAAGAATTCATAGATGCAGTAGAGATAACGTTAAAATTAACTTATATTATGTACAATGACAAGTACTATTAACAAATAGAAGGCTGCGCAATGGGAGCGTCTATATCAAGTGTCATAGGTCAACTAGTGTTAGAATATGCAGAAGAAAGCATAATAAACAAATAAAAATTGGAACTGCCATTTATCTTCAGATATGTAGATGACTGCATCACAGCCATCCCAAGAGATGGAGAAGAATACACCCTTCCTGTATTCAACAGCCTAAACAACAAAAATTCAATTCACAATAGAAACAGGAAAAAAACTGAATGGCATACAAAAGACACATTGTCATCCAGATATCTTCACTATCACCCAATGTTCGACCGAGCCATAGATGTAGAATGTAGGCAAAAATCCATAGAAATAGTTAAAAACGCACTCTGTAAAAAAATGAGTACTTGCACTAGTATTGAGTCAGTATTAGTTGAACCTACCCTCGAGAAGGCCCTAATAAGGCGAAACATATGTACAGTAAAATCTCTAATAAACATTTGAAACATGAATAAAGCTACAAGCTAATTTAAAAACCTACTATAATACATACAAAAAGATAACTAATAGAAAACCACATCAAACAACAAAAATCTATACCAACAACAAAAATCTACACCAGCAAAACTGTGTCGTTAAAAACCAAAAGGTGCGTGCCAATTAGAATTATGTATCAAATAATATACTCCATGGTAAGTCAATTATAATATTCCAAGTTATAGTTCCATAAAGTTATACTACATTATATAGATATTACTTATAGAACTTGAAAAAAGATGTTCGTTCGTCGTTCGAAATAAATAATAATTAAATTTTGCGAATTGGAGCATTCATTAAATCAGCAAAAAAAATCAAATTTTAGCTCTGCAAGAAACCAGGTTGACAGATAATAACACCTTAGACTTCGGCAACTACAATCTTTTTAAAAGTAAAATGGATAAAAGAATATTCAACAATACACCACATCTCGGTGTTGCTTTCGCTATTTCAAAAAACATTCTTGGTTCTATAACTAATGTCCAGCCAGTAAATAATCGACTTATGACACTATCCCTCAAGTGCGCTAACAAAAACTATACATTAATCAATGCACATCTTCCATTTAACGAAGAAAATAATTCTAATCCTGAAAAAGTAAATAAGTCCTGAGAAATTCTGGAAAAGACTATTTCTAAAATTCCTTCTAACCATGTAAAAATCCTGTTGGGTGATTTCAACGCCCAACTAGGGACAGAAAGAAAGTACAGAAAAACAGTCGGCAGTTTTCTGCCTCATAAATGGACCAACCACAATGGCAGAAGGTTGGTTGAACTATGTTCGCAGTTTAATTTAAAAATAATGTCAACCCATTTTAAGAAGAAAATAACAGAACAAAAGACCTGGAGAGCTCGTACATGAGTGAATTTCAAATTGACCATGTTGCCATTATAAAGAGTATCCCAATTATAAAGAGATTTTGAATGTCCAAGTTAGGAAATGAGCTAACATAGACACGTATCACTACTTGACTAGAATCAAACTTAGCTTAAAACCTCGAAATCTTATTCAAAAGAGATTACTAATCCCAAAGTTCGAGTCTACGAAAATAAAACCAACCCTAACAGAAGAGATTGATAAACAACCAGCACAGAACTGGCATGAACTGAAAAAAAATTATTAAAACAGCCCTAAAGTTGGTGCCTTTACAAAAATGTAGAAAACATCCGTGGTGGGATGAAGTTTGCGAGCAAGCAGTATTTACCCGAAATAAAGCATTCAAAGAGTGGAACAGTCAAAAACAGAAATAAATTATAACATCTTTTTGGAAGTAAGAAAGGATACATCGAAGTTAATTAACAAACTAAAAAAAATATAAAAATAATCAACTTAATGAAATAGAAAAAATTTCCAATAAAATAACACTCGAAATTTTTACAAAATATTTAAAACTAAATTAACCCCAAAGTCTTTGCTTCTGCAAGGAAAACGGACAATTAGCGCTAAATAACCAAGACAATTGCAAAGAACTTGCCAAATATTTTTAATAACTACTAAACTGTCCTGAGCCCTTAGACAGATTACCAACACTAAACCCTAAACAAACAAATCCAGATTCATTACCAGCCAGTGAAGATGGAATCACTGCTGAACTTTTAAAATCCGCTGGTCCGGGTACAATCAAGGAAATATCCAAAATTCTACAAGAAGTTTGGCGAACCGAACGGATTCCGGAGGATTGAAAAGATGCTTTAATCCATCCACTACATAAGAAAGAAGATAGAACGAATGTAAACTACAGAGGGATATCTCTTCTCCGAGTTTGTTACAAAATTCTATCTCAATGTCTGATAGACAGAGCACGGACAGTTAGAACCTAAAATTGGTGAATATCAAGCAGGTTTTCAACTAGGCAGATCCTGCCCAGAACAGATCCTGAATCTAAAGTTGATCGATCCTAAGACATCAAAAACTATTCAATAAAAATCTCATCTGTACATTTGTGGATTTCAAAAAAGCATATGATTCTATTGACCGCGAATCTTTATTCTAAATCTTGAAAGAAGGACTAGATCTAAAAACGCTGGCAATTATTAAAGCAACACTAACACAAGATCAAAAGTTAAATCCATGGGTGACATCTCAGAGCCTTTTGAAATTAAAACTGGAGTGAGACTAGGGTATGGACTTTCGCCACTCTTATTTAACTGTGTTCTAGAAAAAGTAATACAGGAGTGGCGTGTAAAAAAAAATCGGCCCTGAATATTGACCAACCTGGGAAGAATTAAACTGGGAAGAATCAAAATAGATTGTCTGGCGTTTGCTAATGATCTAGTAATTTTAGCTCGATATATTAACGGCCCAAAAACAGATTGAAATCCTAAAAGAAACAGCAGATAAGGTAGTACTCCAAATTTCCTTTGAAAAGATGCAATACATGACCTGCAACAGACTAAGAACACCATTTCTAAAAATAAAATATGGTAACATCAGACGAGTCTCTCAGTTTAAATATTTGGATGAAATAATCGTGGAAAACGAGTTGGAAAAAGCGACCAATAAGGGTAGATGTCAAAAAATGGAAACTGCATTGAGACTTGTGTGCAGACGTGCAGACACAAAATATTTACAAAAAAAATGCATATCTAAAAACACAAAACTGAGACATTACAACACAGTTATTAAGCCAGAATGTCTATATGGCGCAAACACGCTCATTTTGAATAAAAAGACACTGGGGATATTTAAAAGAAAGAAAAATCATAATAAAAATCTTAGGCCCCAAACAAATAAATACCACAACATACCCACTTTGAGAAAATCAAGAAATCAAATAATACATAGATATACATAGTGATATGAAAAAAAAAGACAAGTGTTATGGACACATACAACTCCAATTCAATGCTCTCCAAATATTTCTTCAAGTCCATACACAGACATTCAAATATAAGATATAATCTGTAAAAAATAATTCTTCAGTTAACAAAGAGAGATTCTCTTTTTGTTTTTTCAATATTATATGTATATCTAAAACTAATATAGTATTGTCCTTACTTACTGAGGTCCATCAAATAGGCGTGTAATAATGTGATGATATTTTTGTGATGTAATCCTTTAACAACGCCACTTCTCTGAGGGCTGAACAAGGAATCCCTTCTTCACTTTCTAATCTATAGATGTACAAAAACATAAATTATGATAAGTATTTTATGGATTATTAATTTTATTACCGAAATTTTTTCATTGCTACCATTTCTCCTGATTTCTTATTCAATCCTCTATACACCATACTATAAGTTCCTTCACCGATCTTTTCAATTTTATGGAAATCTTTTATCTTGTGTGTATCAGCCATAGTTTACTTGAAAACTACATGTATAAAATAAGTTAATCTCTTGGATTTGTGAATTCCATTCAAATATTTTCCTGAAGTATTACATCAATAAATAGTAAATATAATACCACATCTATAATTTAATTAAATGGATTCTTACTAAAAATTTAAAAATTAATATCTAGATATTCTAAAATATAAATTAAGGATCTTCGAAAAAATTTCCTGTTTACTGAAAATGCAGCAATAATAAAATTCAAAAGGGACCAATAATTCTATAGCAGTTGCAGTGGGATTTCTGATTTTATCTCTTTTTACGTTAAAGAAGTGCGTAAGTCTATCTTAGTTATTTTTTTTTTGCTCTTTGGGGGAAATTACGAAAACTTCAATAAAAGGGGGGAAAACAGAAGAATTTTTCTGAATATTAAAAGTATAATAATATTATTATACGGACTTGAAAATACAAGTACAAATCAATATTTTATAATTTGATAGTGTATATTTTTGAAATTAATTTAACATATTTATAATGTTCAAAATATAATTATGATGTCATAGATCTGGAAAAATATACTTCCATTAAAATCTAATAAGAAATAATTGCACTATTAATTTATAATTATTTATTTTATTTATTATTATTTTATTTATTATTATTTATTATTTTATTTATTATTATTTATTATTTTATTTATTATTATATTTATTATTATTTATTATTTTATTTATTATTATTTATTGTTATCTATTTTCTTGAGGAGGAAATTCATCCTATCCTGCTATAAGTTCAGGAACTTTCGAGTGATATTGCAAGTTTGGAGGATTACAAGTTTTTGCATAAGATGACAGAGATTCATCGGCAGTTCCAAACACTCGATGTTTTTTCTAAGGTTATTTGTCATTACACTTCACACACCAATATTATTATGCGGCTCAGTTCTACACTGGTTAAATTCCACACATGTTTGAGCTCTATTGAGAGATTTTCATATATCCGAACTTTTTCCATTTCCATTTTTACCAGATTTTGCGTTAACGGACAACCCACATCAACTACAAAGGCCTTTTTATTTCTTTTATGAATCAATATAAAGTCTGGCCTGTTATAGTCTATAGTCCTGTCTGTAATTACTGGCCTATCCCAATAGAGCAGCCAATCACTGGATTCTAAAATCGGTTCCAGGGAATATTGGTAGTTTGGTGGTGGATTATCGATGAGGTTGTATTTTACCATGTATGTTGTATGTCTTCCAAGATAGGCGGATTCTGATAGTGCGCTGAACATCCAGCAGATATGTGGTATATAGTCTCTCCAAGGCATTTCCGACATATATCATTAACATCTTTTTTCATAATTTCTGGTACAGATTATAAGATCTTGTATGGATATTATGAAGCCCTCTGTTTCTGGGTGTAGCCTACCTCTTTTTAGCTAGTTAACTTGTTTCTTATTATTATTTAATGTGATTATATAAAAAATAATATCATTTTAATTGAAAAATATTTTATGTAACCCAATATATTTCATAACCATTATTAACCCATTATTAACCATAATAACCATAATAACCCATTGTTATTCCTTCAATTGAAATTGAAGTCTTAAAGCAGATCACTATAGACAGAGATATAAACAAGTATATAGACAAAGT
The DNA here is from genome assembly GCA_031761425.1 of Cosmopolites sordidus. Classification (NCBI taxonomy): domain Eukaryota; kingdom Metazoa; phylum Arthropoda; class Insecta; order Coleoptera; family Curculionidae; genus Cosmopolites; species Cosmopolites sordidus. The sequence goes on from JARFXV010000243.1 coordinate 404,899, forward strand.
ACGGGGTGGTCCAAAGTGTCGTTGATGTTTGCTAAATTTTCTACTTCCCTCAGATTTCTTCATTGGTAGCCTTCGCTTTCTCCTTCCCCCTTCTCCTCCCGCCTGTATTCTTTTTACTCATCATTTGCCAGGCATCCTTGCTATGGGCCGCAGCCATTTAGCTCTTAGTATTCTCACCATCTGAACAATGTTTGGTTTTTGTACAGTTCTTCTATTTCTTTATTTGTTCTTCTTCTAAATTCGTTCTGAAATTTAATTCCTTCAAAAATCGTCCTTAATATTTTATATTCCCAGGCTTCCAGCGTACTCTCCTCCTTCTTAGTCATCTCCACGTCTCGTACGCATAGACAAACGTGGGTCTTAGTGCTTTTTGATAGACTCTTACTTTTGCGGCTCTTGTTATATTCTTGGCTTCTAAAATCTTTAAAACATCCCTGCTGCTTTGCTTCCCTTCACTAATCGTTTCCCTATTTCTTTCAGTTTGCTTTCTATTCAGTGTGCACAACTTCCTCTATTGTATATTTCTTCTTTTCTGCAAAATCAATGACTAAGTTAGAGGACAGTCCTTGATTTTGTTTTTGTTAATTGTCAAGTCATATTATCTTGCTTTTCTTTCAAACAACTTGAATGTCCTTACTATTTCCTCCTTGGATCTTGCCATATCAATTCTGATGTAAAATATATCAAATTTATACTTATATTAAAGATTCAAATTCATCGACATAAAATAATTAATATTAATTTATTATTAGCTCTTAAATTTTGATACGGGTATTTTTTCAAAGTAATAGGTATATTATGGAAAGGGTTCTGAAAATATGATATAAAATATGTGATAGCTGATATGAATACCAAAGTAGGAACGGGAGAAGAATGCAAGGATGTAACAGGCGATAAAAGTGGACACACCCCATAAAAAGAAAACATCGCTCCAGCTAGTGAGATAAAGAACCAAATTGACCATTTCTTCATACAAAAAAAAACATGCAAAGAACATCCCTAATGAGAGAAGTTACAGGTGAGCAGATGGTGATAGCGATCACATATTAATAGTAACAGAAATAAAACAGGAAAGATCACCAAGAAGAAAAGTTAAAAATACACCATCAATCCAATGTTGTTGGCCTTGTCATTGATGCCACTCTCCCTAGGAATCACTTCTTTCACTAGATTGAACAGAACTGTGGACAGTGGATCGCTTTGTCTCAGTTTTTTCTTTACAGTAATCTCCTCAGTCATTGCTCCATTGACTATAACTTTACTTTCTGTTCTCCTGATAGTCATCTCCATCAACTTCCTTAACTTCTCTGGGACTCCTAACTGTCTTATTGCTTGGAAAAACTTTTTCTTGCTGATGGAGTGATATGTTTGCTGATAATCTACGAACAGGAAATGTAAGCTCAAATTTTGTTCATAAGCATTTGTTGCATTTGTTTCATAATGTATATCTAGTGTATTGTTGATCTTCCTGTCCTGAACTCCCCCCCCCCCCTGGTACTCCCCTACTTGTTCATTAAGGTATTTCTGTAGTCAATTTTTAATCATCTTTGCTACCACTGTGTAAAGCCACGTCCCATAATGCAATTCCTCGATAGTTATCAAACTTTGGCTTTACTTTTTGGTGAAGGGCTATTATCAGCGCTTTAATACATTTCTCTGGCATTTTTCTTCACAAATTTTCGTCATTAACTCTCATTTCTTGGCACCAACATATCACCACTGTGTTTTGAGAATTCTGCTATTATATTGTTTTCTCCAGCACTGTTGTTTTTTTAACTACTTTTCAGTTTTCCTTGTGTATCTCTTTCCAAGGAATCTTCTTGAATTTTCAAATAATGGTCTCCTGGTGCTACTGCCTTCACTTTTTTTTAACTTCCTGATAGAAATGTCTTATCTCCTTGTTAGCATATGATTCTTCTATTTCTTTTAGTTCTTGTTCCAAATGTTCTTTCTTTTCCCTACTACATAAGGCTTCTTTCATTATGCAATCATATTTTTCTTTGTTGTTTTCACTCACTTCATTTGTTTACATTCTTTGTCAAACCACCTATTTGCTTGCTTTTTTATGGATTCTCCCCATATTTTTTCTGTAACTGCCTCCATAACTGTCTCAATCTGTGCCCACTCTTCTTCTAACTGTTCTTTATGGGGTTTTATTCTGGAGATTCCTTTCATTTCCTACTTGAAATGTATTGCTGCTGTCACATCTCTCCCTTTTGTAACTTTTCTTGTTTCATTTGTTACAGTTACTAAATTATTGCTATAACTATTTGCCCCCCTGCAACTTCTCACATGAGAAATAATTGTCTTATGTATGTTAATGAGTATTTTATGTATGTTAATGAGTATTTTATGTATGTTCTTGTGATCAAAAACAGTGCTAACAATTTTCATATTGTTCTTGAACACAATTCTATCACCATCTTTCCTTTGCCATTATTAAAAGTGTGTCTACTTTTACCTCCTGTTACCTCCTTGCAAACTTCTTCCCTTCCTACTTTGGCATTCATGTCACTTATCATATATATTATATCAAACTTCAGAACCTTTTCGATAATACACTTATTCCCTTGACAAAAAAAAATCAGCATTAAAATTTAAAAGTTACTATGTATACATTTATATTAATGTTGTTTTCATTATTTTAAGTCTATGAATTTAATAGTATAATATTAATATACATTTAATATACTTTACATTAGAATTGATATAGACATGTATATCTAAACTGTAGTATTTAATTACACCACAATATAAATAGACACTGTTTTCTATTTATAGTTGATTGTTGACACAAGCTACATTAAACATCAACACACAAGTTGATTGTTTAATGTAGCAAACTTAATATATTTAAGCTGACCCAAAATATACATACTTTAAATGCACCAAGCTGCTTTTAGTACTGTATCAAATACCCACATAGCATAAGAAAATATCTACTTATATTAATATAAAACCAAATAGTCACTTACATATGTAAAAAAAGAACAAAAAGCCTATTGCTGGCACCATTGCCTCCAACAGGTTCTTCAGATTTCACCCCATTGATGTGTAAAATAAAAGAAATCAGCAAAATAAAGAAATGCACAACTACCTACAAAATATAACAATACAATGTGGAATACAATTTTAGTATAAAACATTTTACCTTAAGGATCCAAGATCATTTAGTACATAATGCTTCCTTGTCTTTACAGAATACATTTTTTCGAAACATATATTCACCAACCTAGAAGCACATACCAATACAAAGGCAATTACACGACTCCAATTCTATAATTGCAGGCATTAGCATCACAGTTGTACTGGGAAATCAATTCTTTCTCTTTGTCGGATTGCTATCTTTGTAAGGAGATACATCAAAAGGCACATATTGAAAAAAAAGCTCAAAAGTAATAAAGCATAAATGACAATAATAAATTGACATTTAATGAACTTTATATTAAAAATAAACTATAAAGCTGATTTCAATTAATTAATAACTAACCAAGTCAACAAAGATAAAAAATATAGATGAAAATAAAGTATTTTTATTCAAATTAACATTTTAGAAATGTAAACAAAACATATTTACATGTATTTCCAAAAAGTGGTAATTTTTGAATCCAAAGTTGGATGAAATTTGATACATCTATACTAATAGTTTATACATATATGTATATAAAATTAAAAATTATAGTAAACATTGAAACAGATATTTTGGCCTATTTCAAAATAAAAAATCATCATTCCTCCATCAACTTTCCTGTCAAAATTGAATCAAATAAATGATTTTTAAATTACAGGTAGTGGGAAATCTGTAATAGGATTCAAGTAAAATTAGTATATTTCGGACTTACCCAAAATATGGTTCGCAAAAATACCTGAAGCCTTTGTACAAAAGGTATAGTGGTTAAAGCTCCAACATCATTCATGTTTTGTTTACATCTGTTTTGGCATGTGCAAGCATGTGTTCATAACTCAATTTATATGACATTACCACACTATATTATATTTTTAAAATTACGAAATATTGTTTAACTTATTTCTTTATAATAGAGTAAATTTTAAATTCGAGAAATCAAAATTAAAAAAAGATATAATAGCTGAACTGATTTCTTAACATGGTAGCTAAAACAACAATTTCCTTTAAACTTAAAAATTTAATAAATTATTTATTTTATATAAGATAAACATCATTAACGATTGTAGAAATAACTAAAAAATAAATTACTACATTTATAACAACAATCGTATATAAATATGAGAACCTTAATTTCTTTTACGTTCGTGCCATGTTTTCTTAAAGAAGTAGGATTATAGTCATTAACCCTATTTCAAGTAACATCTTTTAGAGTAGATTAAGGAAAATGGATTAAAAATTCCTCAAAGAAAACTCAAAAGAATTCCGAGAAACAAAATAATTCAAATATTCTATTCTATTCAAATATTCTAATTTCCACTATATTTAAAATCGTATGTATAACAATTATTTAGACACACAGTGCCTTTTTCAAATACGAACTGCATTTAATTAAACAACCAAACAATTAAAGTTGAAGAGATTTACCACTAAACAAAATCCCTTTTTTTGAACTTTTCGACGCACTTTTTGCTAACCTTGTTAGCATTATCAGGAGATGATTAAATCAGTTTAGTGTTTCACATCAAAGAATAATTGATCAACGAAACAATTGTTATTCATACAATTTTAAATATAGTGGAAATTTTACATATTAATCTTTGTTTATATATAATGAATTTCCATCAGCTATCTTAGTCAAATTTATAAATTTCTACCTGCCTTCTGTGTTTTTTTAGAATTAAACAAGATTAATTCTTCAAGAAATTGTGATGAATAGCAGGATTTTAAGAACCTGCTTCAAGTTACTAAACTTGATTGAAATAAAGTAAAAAATGTGTATTAAAAAAAATAATACATAAGAAAAAGTAATAGATAGACCAACCTCAAGCAATAAAAAAACCAAGATTTAAAAGGTTGATGGGCTTTTGACTGATGGACAAATTAAGCAAAAGATAGTTGGGGTGTTGAACAGGAGGCAGCATTTGAAGACAACTATAAAGTTAATATTATAAGGAATGAAAATAGACAGGTTAGTAGTGACATTAAGTGTGTAGACAAAGTAAAAGCCTTTTAGAGATATGTTGGAGGTTTATTTCTCAGAGACTCTAATTTTTTCAGCGTAGAATTTTACAACTACAATATGTACAATATTACAAGTTGATGGTATTACAAACCTGCTGAGAAATTGGAAATATTAAGGGAAAATACTAGCACACTAAACAAAAAAAGGAGAAACTAAAAAGTATGAAAGCTTCAGAAATGGGCACAAAAGAAGACTAATAGAAAGCAAAAAAACTGGTTTGGTAAATCACTGATTTTGTAAATCCACAGTTTGGACAAGTAAAATTTTATTATCAAGAGTTGATTCAACTTGAGATTTAATGAGACTAATAGTAGATGATGAGATGTAATGTTAATATGGTTAGCGAAACGCGAGTCGAGAAGTTAAATATTAGTGTTTTGGTGGCTTGTGGTAAATCACTTTAAGTTTAATGTTTGAAAGCAAAGGTTCCAATATATAAACTGACACATTTATTTATTTTCTAAACACTTAAAAGTTAATATTACACATCTAAACAAAACCAAAATAGTTTTTTTTCTACATTTCTAAGTAAGTTATAAAATAAATACAAAACAAAACTTAAGCTTCTAAAATAACAAAAACTGTTTAAAAACAATTTCTTTATACATCGAATGTGCTATTAAGTTTATGGTTATTACCTATTTGGTCCTAAACAGAAAATAGTAAATTTTTATAAATCAAAGAATTTAGATTTTTGCCAATGTGGTACAATAAAAAAAATTGGCCTGTTAGTTAAATGCTGTCCAAGAACAGTTGCCTTTTCAAAACAGCAAAGCTCAGGTTTCCGATTTGGGCCATTAAAATAAAAATACGGAACTTTTGCCAATATATAAACATCGCCCTATGTACTAGCGCATCAAATGTTACAAGTAACAAGATTATAACCTGATTCCACAAAATCAAAAATAATTTTTCATTTAGGTTGTTTAAGGGAAAAAGACAGAGAGCATCTTTAGTTTGAGTGGAACTGCTGGGTCCATAATTTGTATATATACATTTGGTACGTTTTGGAAAATCCTCGTTCATGGGCATAGACCATGTCTTACTTGCCACATTATACCCATAACTAGCACACTTGCCATTGAGATACCAGTCTATAAATGTCATTTGAGTTGTCTCAAATAGGAAAATATTTTTAGAATTAATACTAATGTAAAAAAAACTTACCAAGTTTATTAAATTTAGTACTTTGTAAAAATGTTATGACTATTTAAATCTAATATATATTGGCTTATTTTTTGTTTATATCCAGAAGACTATTTATCCATCTCTAGGAGTTTACCTAAAAAATGTTCATTTTTGGATATTTATTTAATTTCTATGAATTTTATGAGAACACCTTGCTCTCTAAATACATACGTAAATCTTTTACTATATGTCCTTACTGATCACCTTCCCAAGTATTCCATAAATATCTTTGAATATAAAAAAGTAAAGCTTAAAAATAAAAAATCAAACAACTCCATTGGCAGTATTTAAGTGTAAATGTTTCTATATATGCCCAATGAAGAGTTGTGCTTCACCTAGTTAAGAAATTACTTTACCGTGTAATTTTGCAAGTTAAATTATCTTACCTTCTATATTTCTCTTTAGAATGAATATTCCAGTAACTCAACAATAAACATTTACCATTTCTTGTTTATTCCAGTGCTTGAGACTGGACTTGGAAAATGCTATTGATCTATCAGTCCCACTAAGAACAGTCAAACAAGTGGATAGGGAAGTGGAATTATTAGTAACCAGCATACAATGGACAGCTTCTAATAATATCATTTTCATTATCAAGCTAATAAAGGGAAATAACTACCACAAAGAAATAAAGGATCTGATCTCTGAAAAAAGAAAAATTAGGAGGAAATGGCATCAGTCCAGAGCTCCAGCAGATAAAACCAAACTCAATAAGGCCACTCGGCAGATAAAAGGAGAAATAGAAAGAACTAAAAATGAATAATCAAGAATGCAGACAGAAGTTGGGCTAGAGACAATATGCAAAAGGCAAACAGGTTTGCAGAGCATTTTAAAAGTATATTCCAACCACACCCAGGAGAGGATCTGTCAAAATGGGAAACTCCCCCTCAACAAGAAATAAACATCACCTCTCCAAAGGAAATAGGAAATTAAATAAAAATAAACGACCCAAAGAGAGTTCCTGGCTTTGATTCAATCACTGGAGAAGTATTAAAAACAATTTCCAAAGAAAGCCATCATAAAACATCATTCAGATTAAGATATGTTCTTGGGATGTGGAAAGTGGCATAAGTCATTGTATCAGTAATGAAACCAGGAAAACCTCCTCACGAAGTGTTATCATAAAGGCCAATCTCTCTACTACCTATATTCTCAAAATTATTTGAATAATATTCTTGAAAAGTCTTAAACCCTTTATTGAAGAAAGGCACCTAATACCAAATCATCAGTTTGGTTTTAGAGAGAGCCATTCAATTATAGATCAGATACACAGAATAACTAATGTAATTGAAAAAGCGCTAGAAAACAAAGAAGTCTGCTCAGCTATCGTCCTTGATGTTGAACATGCTTTTGATAAAGTGTATCACAATGGGCTAAAATAAAAGCTGAATGTGCTTCTTTCACAAAACTATTCTGAATTATCAGAATCTCACATATTAGACAGATTCTTCATTCAGTAAAGCTGGAAGAAGCACTGCAGAGCAAGCAGAGTTGAAAGAAATTGGAGCTGGAGTGTCACAAGGAAGCGCCTATACTGTACCTGATCTACACAAGTGACATTCCACAACTAGAACAAAATACTATAGCCATATTTGCAGACGATCCTAGCGATAGGCAAAGATCATGAAGAGGCTGCAAATAAACTTCAAATGTCAGTTAACCAAATCAAAATGGACCAAAAGATGGCGTATAAAAACTGAACATAATAAACGATATCCCCTATACAAACTCAGAAAAATATCTAGACGTCACATTAGATGCAAAACTTAAAATGGAAGGTTCATTTCAAAATGAAAAGAGGAGAGCTTGATATAAGGCTACTTGGTAGACACTCCAGTTTATCTACCTATAAAAAATACTATAGAATAAACAAATCTTTAAACCGGTATGGATCTATGGTATACAGCTCTGGGGCTGTGCCACCAAGAGTAATATTCTAATCATCCAGAGATTCCAGAACAAAGTACTGAGGAACATCGTCAATGTGCCATGGTACATCAGAAATAGTGATCTCCATCGAGACCTTTGGATGGACACTGTTGTACAGTCAGAACAGAATTGCTTATTGATCTACATTAGATCAGATTATAATATGAGTAAAATGTCCTTGGGGGTGTTTGTTTAGGGGTCTTGTTGGTTATTCAAAGTATTGTTTAGTGGATAACAAAATCGAGTAAACTGTTAAGTACAAGTTTTTAACTTTATTCTCAAAAGTATTATAAGTATGTGTGTATATATATATATATATATATATATATATATATATATATATATATATATATATATATATATATATATATATATATGTAGTGTTAGATTTTCTTGGACTGTGTCCAATGAGACAGCAGTAGCTGAGTGTCATCACACACCCAACCGTTGGGTTCCACAATCTCATGTGGAACACACAACAACCTGCGTCTCCGCTTAAATGAACACCACCTAACACCGCCTAAGTAGAACCCAACGGTTGGGTGTGTGATGACACTCAGCTACCCTCTTCTCTAATCGAATCGAGTCTTCTCTCCTCCTGTGGATTCGAGGATGTCGCCCAGGTATTTGAAGTGAGTGACCCTATTTATCTTGCCGTATTTGGTGTTCTAATTTCGGACATCTAATTTTGAGCAGAAGAATTCGGTTTTTTGAAAGAAGATTTGTAGGCCGACTTTTCTGCACATTCCTTGAGGACTTCTATCTGTTTGGTTGCCCTTGTTTGCGAGTATGGCTAGGTCGTGTGCGAAGGCTAGGCATGAGATTTCTCTTGTTTTTGGGTCGTCCGAGTCGTATTGGTTTCCAGTGTCCTTGATTTTTCAGTTCTTTTCCCATTCCCTTATGACTTTGTCCAGGACCAGGTTGAAGAGGAGTGGAGATAACCCATCTCCTTGGCTTATTCCGGTTTTGATCAGGAAGGATTCGGAAAGTTCTCCCATAAATTTCACTCTAGAAGTTGTGTCAGTCAGTGTCTGCTTGATCAATCGTAGTGTTTTGGATTCGAGTCCTTGTTCTTCTAGGATGTTGAACAGAGATTTTCGATCGATGCAGTACAGATAATTGGGACGTTTCTGATGGCTTTGTATTTCAGTATTGTTTTTAAGTTAAATATTTGTTCAGTGCATGAGCGACCAGGGCGAAAGCCTGCCTAGTGCTCGCCATTTGTGTATTCTAGTTGTTCTTGTGTTCTCTGGAGAAGGCATGCTGAGAGAATTTTGTAAGTGACTTGCAGTAAGGAGATTTCTCTGTAGTTGTTCACATCTTTTCTGTCTCCCTTCCTGTGCAGCGGGTGGATAAGAACATATTTCCATTCATCTGGTAATTGTTCTGTATGCCAGATGTTCGTGATAATTTGTGTGAGTTCTCGCTGTGAATTTGGTCCTAGATATATATATATATATATATATATATATATATATATATATATATATATATATATATATATATATATATATATATATATATATATATATATATATATATCATCATCATCATCATCAGCCCGTATCGATCCACTGCAGGATGAAGGCCTCTTCAGCATGCTTCCAACCTTCACGGTCCTGGGCTTTCCTCTGCCACTCGGGTCCAATATACTTAACGATGTCATCAGTCCATCGTGCTTTCGGTCTTCTTCGCGGACGTTTGCGATCAAGCGGTATCCACTCCAGGATTGCCTTGGTCCATCTGTCGTCCCATCGCCTCGCTATATGGCCTGCCCATCTCCATTTCAACTGTTTTACTCTTCCAATGATGTCAGAGACTTTTGTTTGTTCCCTGATCCATGAGCAGGACTTTCTGTCTCGTCTTGTAATGCCAAGCATACATCTTTCCATTCCCCTCTGTGCCACCCGAAGTTTTTGAATTGATTGCGATGTGAGTGTCCAGGTTTCACTTCCGTATGTCATAACGGGTAGAACGCACTGATCGAATACTTTTCTTTTCAGGCAAAGTGGGAGTCTGCTCTTAAACACTATGTTGAGCCTACCAAATGCCTGCCAGCCACATTTAACACGCCGTTCCACCTCCCGGGCGGTATTCCCCTCCATGGAAATCCTCTGCCCAAGATATACAAAGCTGTCCACAATCTCTAAATCCCTTCCTAAAACTGAAATTCTTCTGTCCTGAGCGAAGTTATTGAACATAACCTGACTCTTTTTCAGGTTTATTTTCAAGCCAAATGGTTCGCCAGCCCTTTGCAGTTCTTGTATGCGTCTTTGCAGCTCCTCTGGGTCTTGTGAAATGAGAATAATATCATCTGCAAATCTAAGATGGTTTAAGTTTGCACCATTGATCTTTACCCCATCCTGTTCCCAATCCAGTTTACGGAATACTTCTTCAAGGCCAGCCGAGAAAAGAATAGGCGATATTGCGTCACCCTGCCGTACACCTCGTTCTATATTAATTCCCACTTCAAGATCATCAAGGTGAATTGTGGCTGTAGCTCCATCATATATCGATTCTAATAGGTTTACATAGGCTCTCTCTACACCTTGACTAAGCAGTGCATCCATTATCGCATGCTTTGAGATGGAATCAAATGCTTTTTCGTAGTCGATAAAAGCCAAGCACAGTGGCATGGTGTATTCGTTGTGCCTTTCTATGACCTGCTGTACAACCTGGATGTGATCCATTGTACTGAATCCACTTCTGAATCCTGCTTGTTCTCTTGGTTGTGCGTCATTCAGTTTTTTTAATATTCTTTTAGAAATTATTTTAGTGAAAACTTTGTACATCACTGATAGGAGGCTTATTGGACGGTAGTTCTTTAAATCTTCCTGTGCTCCTTTTTTATGTAAAAGGATCACTTCTGCATTTTTCCATAAGTCAGGTACTTTTTGTTCTTTGAGGCATTTTGAGTATAATTTTGCCAGTGTTTTATGTAACGTCCGACCACCAGCTTTTAGCATTTCGACAGTTACACTATCCTTTCCTGGAGCCTTGCCGTTCTTCATCAATTCTATAGCATTTGTTACTTCCTCCACTAGGATATCTGGTATTATATATTGTTCTTCCGTGGGTATTGCTGTCCCTGACTGGCTCTGATCTTCATATAACTGGGAATAAAACCTTCTGACAATCTCTAACATTTGGGTACGCGTCCTGCACACTGTGCCATCCTCACGCTTTAAAGCATATATTTGCGTTCTTTTGTTTCTCAGCTTCTGTTTAGCTTTGTTAATTCCTTTGTTTTCTTCCAGGGTTTTTTGCACTAGCTGCATATTGAATCGGCGCGTGTCCTCTCTGATACGTTTTCTTATAGTTTTGCAGAGCTCAGTGTACTCGACCCTGCCAAAAGGACTACCTGCATTTCTCATTGCTCGCCGTTTCTTCATTAAATCAATGGTCTCACTGGAGATTTTTGTTTGTTTGAGACATTTTTCCTCTGGTGCTATTGAAGCAGCCGTTTGAAGTACATTGTTGGCGATTTCTTCATATTGAACTGATATTTCCACCTCCTCTGGATCTTGTAACGCAGCAAACCGGTTTGACAAAGCAATCTCAAAATCGCTTCCTCTCTCCAGCAGTTTTCCAGAATCCACCTTGCCCTTCTTTGATCTTACCATTTTTTCGCGCTCATTTCGACAGTTAATCCGAACCCTTGCTCGTACAATTCGGTGGTCACTTCCAACATTAAAATTGTTAAGGACAGTACAATTGGTAAATATTGTTTTATCGTTGGTCATGATATAGTCAATTTCGCTTGTGAGCCCAGATGGACTTTTCCATGTCCATTTTCTGCTGATATTTTTCTTATAGAATGAATTCATAATATATAGTTCTTGTCCTTCAGCAAAATCAACTAATCTGTCACCTCTATTGTCTCGCTCACCAGTTCCATATGGGCCAGTTGCATTTTCGTCTGTTCTTGTTGTTCCAATTCTGGCATTAAAATCACCCATCAGGATTTTGTACCTACATTTCTCCTTGTATAAAAGCTGGGCCACATCATCATAAAATTCCTCAATTTCCTCATCTTTATGGCTTATAGTTGGTGCATAAGCTTGGACGATTTGAAGCCTAAACTTTTTATTCAGCTGAATGACGCATTGGGCTAATCGGTCGGATGTACTTTCAAATTTTACCACACTGTCCTTCAGCTTTCGATTGATGAGGAATCCTATTCCGCCACATCGGCCATTTTCCGTACCTCGAGTGTAGAGTACGTGTCCAGTTGGTTCCAGTTTGATTAACTCTTCACCCTTCCTTCGTGTTTCACAGAGCCCAATAATATCCCAATGTATGTTGTCAAGTTCGATTAACAGTTCTTGCAATCGG
>JARFXV010000243.1:422500-502810 GCA_031761425.1 Cosmopolites sordidus
AAGTTTTGGTTTTAGATCTTTTCACAAATTCAGATACAGCAGAATCATTAAATTTAGAAGGGGAACTCTTAGAACTCATAACTAACCAAGAAGTAAAATTGAGAAATGAACACTAAGAGTTCAGGTTTCAAAAGTCTGTACCAGCTCTCTACCCTGGATGGTGGGCAATAGTATAGAGATTTTTAATTACATTTCCTTCACTGTATTTGACAGAGCGTGAATTCAGTGCAGTAGTAAATTTACCGTTAAGAAAAAGAACAGACTGTACGTTACTGAATCCGATATTAAAAAATTGTTATAACTCCACCAGCCTCAACCATCTGTTTCATTTTTTGAAGTCTCGACATGAGTTTGACACGGCATACGACACATGACAGCATTTAATATTTACGAACGTTTTGGGGGTTCTTAGTTCACATTGGTGAATTAATGTCTCCGAGAGGGCTCAAAGGACCATCGATGAGACTAGGTTCATCGTATTTGCGGAATAGAAATACTGATAATTTATCAACTTTTAAAGATCAAGGAAAGAAAGCTAATGAATTAGTAAAAGCAGTAAAATAAATATCTTGGAAGGAGTTGGGGGAAATAATGGGGATAGATTGAAAACAGTGTATTAAAATCACTTAGAAACGAAAAGCAATACGGGTGCATTAAATTAAAGGAAGAGAAATTAATTCTTCTATTGAAATCTTTGGTGTGAAACACTAAACTTGAAGAGATTTACCACTAAACACCAAATCACTTTTTATTTTAACTTCTCGACGCACGTTTCGCGACTTTTCTCGACGCAAATCTCTTCATATTTAGAAGAGAGATTATTGAAAGAAAATAAAGACGCTAAAATGACAAAACCCTTTGAATACACATCACTATAGATCAGATACTACTGCGTCAAAAGGGAAAGCCAAATAGACTTACAGCTACAGGAAGAGCAACAATAATTAATTAATATTTTGTTTTTTTTTTATTAAAAACTATAAAATGTATGTATATGTAATGTAGCACAGTGGCGGTTCGTGAGTTTGAAATATGGAGGTACTGCAAGCAGTTGACGATTTATAAAATGTATTTAACAAACCAAAATTGAAAATAAGAGATATATACTTGTCAGATTTAGTAAGCAAGTAAAAAATCACTACAATGAAATGTCAGGAAATATATGTAACTTAATACATAATTTTTTCGTGGGTCTGCAGCTCTGCCGCTCTTATATACCAGCTGGTACTGATGTAGCATATGTATTATGGCCAGTTTATTTCAAAGCTAATATATTTTTGTAGTAAAACTATTCTTTAATAAATGAATATTAGATATTTCCAATTTATTTAATGAATATAAAAAAAACCAAAATTATACAGAGCATAACATAGCAGAAAGAAGAATTCAAAATCTAATGATAGAACACGCGAAAACTCCATCTTTCCTATTGGTACGCATTCTGACTCCCACTGCATTTCTAAATACAAACGACATCGCATTTAGATACTGATAGACGTTTAGTTGAGTTGTGTTAAATATTGAATAGTGGCTGCCATTGTATTTTCAGCGGATAATTACCATAAGTGCTTCATTTTTAAGCCAGTGGCTGTACTTCGCTCTTTTGAAAGCCAGATCATAGTGGAAAACAATGACAACCAGACAGGGAGACAATTTAAATACGCCGAGGTGTATGGTACTGGAACAACACACCGGCTGCCCACCATGTGGCTTTTCAATTGTATATTGCCTGTCATTAGACTCTCCCTTGATCCAGCTAATTTTTCCGGATCAAAGGTAATATTTAACGTATTTATTCTATTACATTTGTGACTGAAACATGTACGTGCCATTTTTTTCATTCACTCCAGGATTATAGACACATGGCTGGGCAAGGTGGTATATTGGTCCATGTATCCAGGAAATTATTATTTCTACTTAATAACCAAAACGACTGTTTTAGAAGCCAATAATTATAACTTGTTACGTCTGGCCTTACTTTCATTAAGAGCGTGTCTTACTCAACTAAATGTAAGTTCTATTGCTTGCTTAAATGTATATTCTTTAAATCTGTCTGTTCTAATCAGATTAGTCATTTGGTGATTCCACCAATCCAATTCTATACCAGTGAATTGGAATGGACTCGGTTCAAAAATCTATTTCAGGAGATTCTGCATGACTTACCAATGTACGTTATATGTTTCCATTAGTTAATGTAATACACCGTATCTGCCTTTAACATATCATTTTATTATTAGTAGTAATGTTCTAAATATAATTACAAATAACAGAATGTCTCTCTTTTCCTCTTTCCCAATTTATCCTCCTCAACATCCTTGCCTTTAAAAATTCTATCAACCATGTGTTAATTGTTGGTCATGGTTCGGGTTGGTTCGCAAATGTTCGAGATATTGCAAGACATGTTATGACATACTATGCAATAGATCAGACATATATCTACTTTTATTAACAGAAATAATGCAATGTAGGTTTAGATTAGATAATTATTAAATTTATTTGAATAACCATTGTCGAGCCTTGTAAAACTATCAAATCAGCAATAAACTGTTAACAACCCCTGTCGTAACGAAACCCGGCAAAGTTGCAATAAAAGGTAAACAGTGCCGGGCATAATAAAATAACAGGTAAAAAGATAAAATTAATTTTATATATGGTTTAATAGATTCGAAATATTTTAGTTTAGTTGTGCAAATGTGTTTAAATCTGCTAAAAATGTGGGGTTTTTACCAAGATAATGATCGTTGTGCCTCTGGTAGTGCTAGTTTTAAAAGAATACATTTATCGTCCGATGCTAAGCAAATAGTTAAAAATGTGCATGTTTCTTTATTGAATAGGGAGCTTAATGTAAATGCAGCCGCAGCAGAAACGTCTTCATTAACAAAAACGTCGTTGTCTACAGTTAAAGTTATTGTGACGAAGCCAATTAAAGCCAAAAAAGTTCCTGCAATATACGCAGGCGACTTCAACAGCCACCACACTGCCTAAATATACCGTACCACTGATGGAAATGGTGATCGTGTTGCGAACTGGGGAGACTTCTACGGCCTTCACTAGATCTTTGCCGCCAAAGAACACATTGAAACAAATCCAGACCTCTGCTTTATCTCAGAGGTTACCAAAAAAACGCCCCATCCCAATATCAAGGAAAGTCTTAGTCGACTTCCAACATAACAAATACCGCCCGTAGTTCTCGAAACTGGAATTAAAATCCCGATAATTCATTTCACGCCCAGACCTAAGTGGAATTTTGAGAAGGCCCAATGGGATAATTTTCCTGTGCAGCTAGACAAGGTCATTAGATTGATCCCTCCTAAGAACAGCAATTGTGGCAGATTTGTAAAAGCTGTCATAGCAATAGCAAAAAAGTATATACATCGTGGTTTTCGGAAGGCATACGTTCCAGAAAGGAATAAACAGATGAAACTGCTTTATCAAGAATTCCAGAACGGTGGAGACTGGGATAGCGGACGAGCTCTTTAATCGTCTGGACACAGAGCGCCGCAAAAAAATGGGGAAACACGATAGGTAACACAAATCGCTGCATGAGCCATAGCTGTCTTTAAAGTCCCGAGTAGCAAACAACATAACGCAGACATTAAGAAACAACCGACAATCCGCCGACAAATAACTGCAGTCCATCCTGATTACTCCAGACCATTCACCGCGAAGAGGCAGATAAAGCATCGGTAGAATTCACTCCGAATTCCTCAAAAACTGCGGGAAACACACAAGACTGTGGTTAAGTAAATTCTACTCCGACATCCTACTAACAGGACATATCCCAGTGGAGCTCAAGAAATCCAAAATAATCGCAGTCCCAAAACCAAACAAACCCAAGAACTTGCCTGAGAGCTACCGCCTGAAAGCTCTTTAAGTTCATGTTATAAACTTTTAGGGAGATTGCTACTGAACCGACTAGACCCAGTGATATTGAAACATACTCCTGTTGAACAGGCTGGATTCAGGCCCCATTGCAACTATGTAGACCAGGTACTCAGCTTAATAACACAGAGTTTCAAGAATGGCTGAAGACTGCTGTGTTGTATGTTAACTTGACTGCAGCACATGACACGGTTTGGAGAGAAGGTCTTCTATACAAATTCCTCAACGTGACACCATGCAGCCGAGTAACAACTTTATTAAACAACATGCTCTGCGACAGTCCCTTCCAAGTAATAACAGGAAAGAGCAAGAGCAAGATGAGACACCTTAATTTACAGATACTTTTTAAATGAGAGACCATAATTTGGGTACGCTGACGACCTAGCTCTTAGTAATGTTTGAATGATTGTGGCGTGTTCATATATTTTTTCCTTTATTTGGGTTTTTCGCCAATTTTTTTTTCGTTTTTTTCTCGTTTTTTTGGTGGCGAAAAACCCAAATAAAGGAAAAAAAAGACCTAGCTCTTGCTCTCCGTAGTAAAACCATAGAAGAAGCTAGTAACATATTATCAGAAGACCTATCTGTATCGGGAAAATATTTCGCCTACTAGAGATTAATCCCAAACATAAATAACACTGAAATGTCGTGCTTCTGCCTCAATAACAAACAAGCATGCCCGGAGTCCCAAGTATGCTTCAATAACAGCCCGCTACGTTACAATCCCTATCCAAAATACCTAGGAGTAACGATGGATTGAAAACTTTCGTATAAAAATGATCTGGAGAATATCGTAGCTAAAATAAACACCGGAAATAATATAAGTCACAAATTTTGTGATACCACGTGGGGCGCAAACGCATATACCCTTAAAACATCAGCCTGGTCTACTTGGTTGCTTAATACTGCGCCCCAGTCTGGCTAAACAGCTACCACGTAAAGATGATTGATATCAAACTAAACGAGACAATGAGAATAATTAATGGCTGGTTAAAAACCACATCTCACACTATCCGCAGAGAGGAAAGGCTAGTCAGGGAATACAATAAAATACTATCAAAAAATTCCCATCTCCCAATACAGAATGACTTACTTGTTGTTGGCCTAATACTGGATGGTTGCCTAATACTGGTTGAGGCCTAATATTGGATTAATATTGGATGATTTCTATAAATTATTTCTTTATATTTATCGATCGCATAATTGGCATGCACTCTTGTGGTTCCAATAAATGCGTTGCATTCAGGTTGTAGTTTTAGAAGACTGTTGGTTTTTATTATTTCAGATTTTGCTTCTCTTGTACCGCAGTTGAAAGTAACTGGTATGGGATCGGAAACAGTTATTAACCAAAAATGTTGATCAATTTCATAAACATTGTAGTCCTTAGCAAAAAGGAGTGTTGTTTGATAAGTTTTTGGCAATCCATTTAGTTGTCAAAGTAACTGTGCTTCGCAAATCGCATCACTGTCTATGGGATACGGAAGGATGTTGAAGCAGATTTGTGTATTTCCAGGAATAGTTTTACAAATGTCCAAATTTCGTGGTGATACATAAAATAATGAATCATCATCACGCGCAATATATTTGTGTGTTGTTGGTAATATATGAAAAACTCCTGTTCGGTTATCCAATACTGGAATTGGATAAAGATGATAAAGAGTGTAAGTTTCTGGTTCGACAAGAGGAACCTTAAGAACAAATATTATTTTAGAATCAGATTGATAGGCTTCTAGTTCGATTACGTCAAGATAATCAGCGACAGTTGAAGAGTAAGTTGGCAATGGTAAATTATTTTTAATAAGAGATTTGGAGATTTCTTGCAATGAATCAATCAAATCTAAAGGCGTAATGATCGAGCCATGTAACATTTTAATACGAGCAAAGGTTATTGAATCTATTATTATATTAATTGAATCTTCGAGAAATATATAGCTTTCCATTAGAGATTCACATAAGCTTAAAACTTTAACTTGTGCTTCATAAAAAGCTATATCATCGAAAATATTTATTATAGCTGTTTGGATTAATTTAATATCATCGTTAAATGTTTTCTCATCGATTTGAAGGTTTGTAATAGCCGTATTAAAGTTTTTTATTACCGATGTTATCACTGAAATTTGTTTCTTTAAGAGATTTTCTATTTCGTGTTCATCTTGTGTTATTTTATTAATGCAATCATTGAAATATTCACCGTCTGATGCATCTAAGTTACCAGTAGGAGATTTCCATACTGTGCCTACACCATTAAATATGCCTCGTTTTTGTCTCAAATAATACTTTCTTGTATCTGCAATAATTTCTTTATACTTCTTATCTACTGAGGTTGCGATTTGGTTTAATAGACTGATATGAGTCTGAACTTCAGCTTTAAATGCTAATGTTCTCGGTGATTGATCTTTAAGTAAATCTAAGATTCCTGATATTATTTTATTATTATTAATCATAGCTTCCTTGATTGGTTCCAACTCTTTGTATACTAAAAGTGTCCATTTATTGTTTGAAATTTTTAAATGGCTTTCTTCATGGTAGAAGATACCTATGATGTTATTAACGGGTGTTAGAACTACTTGGGCTGCGATAGCTTGCATCACCCATAGTGATCTGAAACCAAAAGAATACTACTCATAGTAGGGTTTCAGTCGGTCAAAGTTTACTTTAGTAGATATGTTTGTATGCGGGTTTAATACAATAGCAGAATTGTCAAATAGTTTAGTTATTTCGAAGGGTCCATTAAATAAATTTTTACTTTTATCTTTAATTTGGGTATCTTTAACATATACTTTATCGCCTAATTTATATTTGGGAATATCTTTAATGTTTTTATCAAATCTAAGTTTAGCTTTTTTTTTTCGTAATTCAGTTTTTTCTCTTGCAATTTTATAGTAATATTCCATTCTATTATTGAGGTCTCGGATATATTTAGTCATCAGGTTCGCTTGGTTGTAAAGAGTTTCAGGTGGTCTACCAGAGGTGTGTCCGAAAATTAATTCGTATGGTATGAAACCATGCGTTTTATTTTTGGTGTTGTTATAGCAGATAATTGCGTAAGGTAAGATATTGAATGGATGTTCATTTGGGTTTTCGGCTTCGTGAGCTCTAATCATTTCGATCAATGTTGCGTGAAATCTTTCCAAAGAGCCATTTGATTGTGGATGTCCAACACTGGAAAAATTTAATTTCACATCGTAAAGTTCGCATAAGTCCTTCATTAGTATATTGTCGAATTCTCGGCCATAGTCGCAATGTATTCTCAACGGTGTGCCAAAATGTTGGAAGAATACTAGCAGTGTATTAACAACGGTAGATTTTTTATTTTCGATCGGATAGGCTTGTGTAAATTTTGTTAGTTCATCTCGTATTGTGAGAGCATAATTTCTTGTAGGATATTCGAAAATGTCTATGTTAATTATTTCAAATGCTGTTTTCGGTGTTTCTGTAATGACCAGGGGTGTACTGAGGTTTCTTCTGCAAATTTTAGTTTTCTGACAGATTTCGCAACTTTTAATAAATTGTTCCACATCTTTCGTAAGTCCTGTCCAATTATACTTTGATTTAATTCGACGAATAGTTTAATTTATTCCGCGATGTATGTTGTTTTTTCCTGTATGGTACTGGCCTAGGATGACTGGTATTTCATCTCGGTTTGGTATCTTTATGATGTTCTGACAGATTTTAAATTTAATGTCTTCGTTCGCGAATACAAAGGATATTATTTCTAGGATTGGCAAATCCAAATTATTTTCAATGTAATAGATTTTGGAATTATCGAATTTATTTTGGTCTTTATAAAAAGAGTAAAATATTTTTTGAGCTACACTTTCAGTATCAAAATTAAGGAAAATTATGAAATAATTACGGTCTTTAACAGTTTTACTTTGTAGAATGTTTACTTTGTTTTCATTTAGATCAATATTTTCTTGGAAGATGTCATCAATAATTTGATGATGTATATTCTCTAATTTATTTTGCCAAAAAAAGGTAATAATATTTTTATGAGTTTTGTCTAATAATTGATCGTTTGTTATCTCTATTTTCGAATAGTCAATTATTGATTTTGTTTTGTAAGCGTGTACAAAGTTATTATATTCTTCGGTTACTTTTTGGTCTTGATCTTCGGTTAGTGTGTCTGATTTCGATTCGTCTGTATCGTTTCTTTCCTCAGAGTCATTAGATGCTAAAATTGATATTTTCGATTGGAGGTTTGCATATTGTTGGAAGTGATTAATTTTGATTCTCGATAATGGGTCGACATTTTTATTAATTTCATCAGGTTTGTATTCGATTTTGTAGTCGTATTCCTCTAGCTTAAGTCTCCGTCTAGCTAGTCTACTTCCTGGGTCTTTAATAGAAAAAAGCCATGTTAAAGGGCGGTGATCTGTGACTAGGCTAAATTTTCTGCCAAAAAGATAGGGGCGAAAGTGTTTAACTGCCCAGACAATAGCGAGTAACTCTCGTTCTATTGTGGAGTATTTAGTTTCAGCGTTACACAGTGTTCTAGAAGCATAGCTTACAGGTAGATTTTTACCTATTGGACCTTGAGAAAGGACTGCTCCAATAGCAAAAGCACTAGCATCGGTTTCTTCAAAATTTGGATATCTAAGAATTGGATCTGATATAAGTGCCGTTTTTAGATTGCTAAAAGATGATTTACATTCAGAGTCAAAGAAAAAAGGAACATCTTTCTGAAGAAGTTTTGTTAATGGTTTTGATAGTTTTACAAAACAAAATTCGGTATAAATCTACGGTAATAACCTGCTAAACCAAGGAATGATTTAACATCTTTTGGGTTTTTGGGCTGTGGAAAATTTTGTATGCAATTTATTTTAGCTGGATTTGGTTTTACTCCATCTTCAGTGTGTGACCATATGTGACCATATCTAACCAAGATATGCAACTTTTTTTCTTAAGAATTCGCATTTGTCAGGCTGTATTTTTAGATTAGCATTTCGGAGTCTTGTAAATATTTTATTAAGCCGGGTCATGTGTTTGTGAATGGTTGATGAATATACGATGATATCATCCATGTACACAAGGCATCGTTCATTCTGGATTCCTAGGAGAATGTTATCTATGACGCGTTGGAAAGTGGATGGTGCGTTCTTTAATCCGAATGGCATACGTACAAACTCGTAGTGACCATTATCTACAGAAAATGCTGTTTTTGGAATATCATCAGGATTGATCTCAATCTGGTGAAATCCTGAGGCCAAATCGAGGGTTGTAAAGTACTGGCATTTGCCTAATTGATCGAGGAGGTCATATATATTGGGTAACGGGTACTTATCATTGACGGTAACTTCATTTAACTTGCGATAGTCAATGACTACTCTCCATTTTTGTTTGCCTGAAGCATCGAGTTTCTTAGGTACTACCCAAACTGGAGAAGACCAGGGTGAAATCGAATGTCTAATTCTATTTTGATCTAACATTTTATTTATTTGAGTTTTCACCTCTTCTTTATGGATTTGCGGATATCTATAGGATTTTGTTGATATAGGTCTTGCATTATCGGTTTAATTTCACTGGTAAATGATAGTTTATCGCCTTCTAAGTAAAATATGCCACTAAATTCGATAGATAGATTCGTTATATATTCTTTTTCTTCGTCATTCAAATGATTAATCCGTAGTTGATCCAAAATTGTTTCTTTTCTATCAATCGGTATGTTAATATCGCTTTCAGTGCTCGTATAATTAAAAATGGGGTCAATGTCATCATATGGTTCAAGTAATATTTCTGAAAAGTCGACAGTTTTTGGGATGGCGTTTGCGTTTATAATGGTCGTATGAAATTCACCTTTTCCGTTTACGTGAACTAAAGCGTTTGGAATTCTGACTTTCTCTTTTTCTTGAGTTTCCTTGAGAGAAGTGCATCTGTATTTGATAAGTTACATTTTAATTTAAATATTTTTTCTGTTCTCGGTTCAATTGAAATAGTATTACGAATTGATTCATTTATAATTTCGTTAAATTTTTCTTGATTTTCGACTTTGAATAAGGGGATATTTTTAAAGTTCGTTATTAATTGTTTCGTTTTTAAATCGATGACACATTTATAATGTTCCAAAAAATCTAGGCCTAAAATACCATCGAAATCGATATCTAGGTTGAAAATATATACTTTATGAGGGTCGTTTAAAGCAATGGTACAAGTGTTGATTCGATAATAAACAATTTTTGATTGGTTATGCTTTGAATTGTAATTTGTTCGGGAGATCTTTGAGGAAAACGTTTAACAGTATTTTCTTTAAATATGGAAATTCCTGCGCCGGTATCAATAAGTAGTTTGAAAGTATTTGTAGTGTTTTTTATGTAATAGAGATTTTGAGATTTAAGAGTCAGCAGTGGGTTTATAGAAATGTTTGTTCGGGAAAATTCAAATCCGGGTTCATATTGTCTAGGTTTATATCTTGTATCTGATTTGTAATTTGTACAAGTGGGTCTTGTTCGATCGGAAAATCTGGAGGGTGTTCTTTGGGCTGGGTATGTGGAAATTTTTCATATATTGTTTGAGACGTATCATCTTGTTTTGATGATCATATGAGTATTCGGGATATTCTTCATAATAAAGATTGGGTTCTACATAGTTAAAATATTCTTCATCGTTTGCAGAATAGTCTTGATTGTTATCGAAACCAACATAATAGGTTCGGTGTTGATTTGGTCGGAAATTTGGGTCTTCTCTTATGACTGTAGGTCTTGGTTGAAATTGACTTTGTTGTGGAAATGGTTTTTGTGAAGTTTGGAAGTTATTAGGTCTGATTTGCTGTTGAAAATTGCGTAATCTTTGAAAGTTTGATTGGGCGTTGCTTGGGCCAGGTAGAGTTTGTTGTAGGAAATTGATTGATCTTTGGAAATTTGGTTTGGTTGCTTGGGCTGTATGTAATTTGTTGTCGGAAATGACATTGATTGGAGAAGTGACCGCTTTTGCCACATGAGAAACATTTTAAAATTTGCGATTGTGGTTTTCTCGGTATATTATTTTGCGATTTAATTTGGATGATAATTGTAATTCTAGACGGATACGGGATTGTGCTTCCGGGAGATCTCGTGATTGACTGGCACGAATGATTTGTCCTAATCGGGGTTCAAGTCCAGTTAGAAGTGTATTAAGAGCCATCGTTTCGCTAAGACACATTTTGTGCTTGTTTTTGTTCTGGGGTTAAATTGTATGATTTATGAATACAAGAGTGCATTTTCGCATTAAGCACTTGTAGTCTGTTATAAAATGTAAGGGTAAATTCGTTTGGGAGTTGTTTTAGCCTCTGTAAGTCTTGGATTAGGGCTGAAAGGTCTATAGAATCGCCAAAATCTAGGTTTAGGAGTTGTTTGATTTCAAGAAATGAATTAGGATTTCTTGAGCTTACGAATTGAGCTGCTTTTCCTCTTAATTTATTTTTTATGTGAATGACTAATAGATTCTTTTGCTCTGTATTAGACATGTTATATGCACATTCACACGCATTCACAAATGTGCTTAAAAATATTTGGTCGCCTTCATATTCTGGTATTATTGAAAATATTTCGGACAATTTATATGGTTCCACTTCAAATTCGGTTACGTTTTAGTTTGTAGCCATTTTGATTGATTTAATAATTGATTATTAATAATAACTTAATAATAATGAATGCTTGGAAAATCGAACAGAGTTAAATTCGATAAAAATAAAAGAAAAACAATTGTGTAACGTGATGATTCACTTACAGTATGATCGTGGACTGCATGAAGTTCTTTTGGAGTTGTCTTGTTCTCTAACGTGTTGTACCAGGGGTTTCACCAGGTGTTCCTTCCGTAGCACGTTGAGTGAGGACTCGTCCGGTTTTTTGTTCTTCTGATTAAAGGATTGGGATCCACCGTCGATAGTTAGGACTTCCTTGTTCTTTCGACGTTTTTGTTATATCACTCAAAGCAACTTTACTTTTTTAAAAAAGGTTTTATTTTTATAATATATAATATTTGTAACATAAAAAAAAAACAATAATAATGATGCTACTAATGAATATTAAGCAATGCACACAATATCTCGGCGATTTTACTATTTATACATTAAAAGTGTTTATTAGGCATCTTCTGGGTGGGAACCATATAGGTGGCCGTGACGCTTGAGGGCTTGTTCAGCGTCTTTTGTGAGAACTGGCGGATTTGACCATGAAATGAGGTCATCTTGGAAACTTGATAGCTATGGGACTAGAATTGCACAATGTTGTGAAATAATATTGTTTATAACCACATACTACATACCTTATATATTTTTATAGTTTATTTTATATTTTATATATTTTGTGTGTTTTACAATTTAATCTGTTTATGTACCTGATTTAAATCCATATGAGCCATACGCTAAATAAATACATAAGTGTGTTCGAATCATCTTTTTAACTTAAAATTCTTTATTTATAGATAGACCCTCCTTTAAATTTTAATAAAACCCATGAGTTGACTACTACCAGATCTATTTACTTATAGACTTAGAAAACAACAGCACTTTACAAATTACAAATTGTAAAAATGTCCTCCTTATGTTAGTATTTTTATGTAAACACAATTCTTTGAACACTAAAATAATAATAAACTTATTTTTACTATTACATAAATATACAGTACTGAATTATATTTAAGAAAATATATAAAAAATATTTTCGGTGCTGCTCTCGTATATGCCATTGACGTACAGCGCCATCTATTGATAAAGCGAAATGACATGATATCAACTAGGAATTAATATATATATATTATATATATTAATATATATAATTTTCAAATATTTTAAAGTTTATGGTAAATTTCTATATGCTCGGCGTCTTTGAAATATAACAATCAGAATTGCATGCCTTAAAACGGATGCCGCCGTTGTTTTTAATCGACACCGTCCTGAAATCCCCGCATATGAAAACGTAGGGTTTTTTATTTTGTGAATTTTGTGACCATTGTTATTTTTGGTTTCCGTCTATTATTTGATGCATGTGGTATATTGGAAGTGATAAAAGTAAGTATTTATATAAATATTATTTGTTTATATTTGCGAATAATTCGTATGATTATTATATAATTATGTGCTTTTATTATATAGGAGGGAGTAAATAATTATGTAATGATGATGATGTAATGATGTAATAGGGGGGTAAATGTACATAAAGCTATGTATCGAAAATATAAATTCTGCTTTTGTTTAGTTAGAGGATTGTTTAGGTTATATTGATTGTGCTTAAATTTATTGAGTTTGCATAAATTCAGTTGCTTGGGGTATATATCGAGTATATTGGGGCCCCTTTAGGTGTTCTGAAAATCAAAAATGAGATTATATTGTCTAAAATGTAGGATGTTAATCCGAAATCGACACAGTTTGAATATTTACGAATGGCCCAAAGTTTATTTTTTTAATTTCGAATTTATCTCTTAACCTCTCTCTTAACCATTATTTACTTAATTCATAATGCTTGTCTAGCTTTCGATTCAGTGATACAATGTCTTTCTCCTGCGTTTTTTTATCTGCTTGACTTTGTTCACTGAATGCCATTTGTTCGATATAATTTTTACTTTATTATGTTATTTGTTTATTAACTTCATAATCATCAAATTTTTAGTCGCTTCTTCCACTCTTTTTCTCTCAAGCTCAAACTTCTTCAGTTTTCAACTTTTTGTTATTTTAGGCTCTCCAAATTGGCTGTCTTATGGCCTTATTTTTTGGGGTTGGCGATCTATGGAATAATGTTGGGGGGATATATGGTTAAATGTAATATGGAAATAGAATGAATCCAAAATTACAAAATAAAAAGAAGCAATATATAATGAAATCAGTTTAATGAGATATTTTTAATTGATTAATTTTTTTTTGGATTAAAGAATACAGTATTTTTTCTCATTTTGCAGCTTTTAAAGGGTCTTTCAATTCGGACTGATATTCGGCTGTGGCATTAACAGTTTGCCTTTTAAAAACAAGACTTCTTTCCATAGATCAAGTTTTATCAATATTTATTTTAAGAAATCACAAAGTTCATTGGTCATTTCAAACTTTCACTAAGTTTATTGTTTAATTTAATGTCACCTTTTCAGTGCTCGTTGCTGCATCCTCTTCAAATGGAATGGGGATTAAGCATCCTCCAAGTCGGTTTTAGACAAATCATTATCTTGTGATTCAAGCAATTCTTGAATATCATTTGATTTTATCTATTCGAAACCATCTCGTCCTATACTATTCGCTACTTGAGCCATGTTTTCAGTTAATATTTTAATTTGTACGGATTTACAAATTGAATATCTAGTCTGATTTTAAAGGTTTGTCTAATGTAATAGAGCTTAAAGGCCTGGATTATTCCTTGGTTTATAGGTTGGGGTAGGCAAAATATAGGTTTTTAGGTTCGATATTTTTGTTATCATAGAAAACAGTGAATTTTATGTGTTGATTAAACAGTAGTTTTTGCATGAAATAACCATTGGCAGTTGGAAAATTATTATGAGGGCTGTGCCATTTCCCAATTCATGGTTCATAAGCTGTTAACCAGGCACCGAAAAGGCTGTTTTGCCGCGACAATATACTTGCCCATTCGCCCGTTATTGCATAAGCGAAAATAAACTTAACTGATAAGTTATTAAAGAATAAAATGGCTCTTAAGATTTTTTCTCCTTGTAATGGAACGAGGCATAGTTCGTCTAGACTACTGTTTTGCAAAGTGTGTACCGCGGCACACTGGTGTACCGTGGTCATTAGTTGGGGTACCGCGGAAGTTTTCAAGTTTTGTCAGAAAGTTATAAAGATAATACACCCACACATAGCTGAGAGTTATGCGACCGAGACGCTTTGATGCGCGAGGAGCGGGACAGCCTCACCCTCACCACGCCTCGCGCACAAGCTATCACCCGCCCCGCTTAGTCATCGTTTTCGTGCACCGTTAACAAGCCGCTAGTTTGTGATTGTGTCGTCGCGAACTTAATTGACTTGTTTAATTACCAATAAGTAGGTTAATATAAAATAGACCATAATACGTGAATATAATGGATAAATTCGTTAAGCGTACCACAAGTTTGTCAAGTGAAACTAATGATTCCCAAGAAGCAGAGTCAACGAAGAAAAAACCTACGCTTGTTAATCGAAAATATGATGAGAGCTATGTAACTTATGGTTTTATGTACTGCAAATCATGCCCAATTCCAAAATGCCTTTCTGTGGAGAAACTTTGGGTAATAATTTGATGGTGCCCTGTAAACTTTTACGACATTTAACTACTAAACATGCATCGGTGGCCAAAAAAGACAAAGCCTTTTTTAACTTGTGAAGGACCAGTTCAGATGAAACAGATAACTCTCATGAGTTCGTCTTTCAAAACATCAGACAAGGCGCAAAAAGCAAGCTAATATGCTAGTTAAATCCAAGAAGCCTCATTCGGTACACTCGCTTAAAGTATTTGAAAATAGTGTATATTATGCAGGGGCTAAATTCTATAATAGCTTGCCAGACAGGCTCAAGAATGTTATAGAAAACAAAGTCTTTAGAAGGCTGGTGTGGGACTTTCTTGTGCGCGCAGCCTTTTATAGCTTGGAGGAGTATTTTACCAAGTGTTGATAATGTTCTAGGCTTTGAAGAATTGGTTTTTTTTTGTTGTTGTTTTATTATTGTTATTATTTTGAATATCTGTATTACCGTTCAATGCTATGTATTGTTTATTTGACCTAATCTATACATTTTGTTAATCTTTTGGATTTAATAAACATTATTATTATTATTATTATTATTATTATTCTCTCGCTGAAACTTTAATTTACTTGTGCGCACAAAAGTTGTCAAGATTATGATTAACCAAGAAGCCTCCAATGAAATCGAAAAAATACCTACGTCAACAGATACAAACTCACGTCGCATTAATGATATTTCTAGCGACATTGAATCAACGTTAATTGAAAAATTATGACTTAGTGGAGTTTTTGCGCTACAAGTCGACGAGTCTACTGATATTAGTGGTTACGCACATCTCATCCCAAATGTGAGGTACACTGACGGATATGAAATAAAAGAGGAATTTTCATTTTATCTGCCAGTAGCTGGTTATACCACTGGAAATAAAATATTCAAAGTAACAAACCAGTAGTTCAGTGAGCATAATATGGAAAGGTACAACTGTATAAGCATTTGCATGGACGGAGCAGCAGCTATGACGCGAAAAATTAGGGGCTTCTGAAAAAAGCCTAATATTAAAAATTTATATTACTTTTTGCACAGGGAAGCACTGCTGACAAAGTCTCTGCCCGATGAAGTGTTGTCTGTCCACAAGAAGTCGCCAAAATTGTTAATTACATCAAGTCGCAACCACTGAACTCTCACCTGTTTAATGCAATGTATCAGAAAATGGGAGCAGATCATCAGTCACTTCTGTTTCATACAGAAGTACGATGGATTTCTCGCGAAAAAGTGCTTTCTCTGATTTACGAGCTAAAACTGAGACTCAGACTTTTTTAGAGGCTCAGGGTTCAGATTTTGCCTCTATGTTTAAATCAGAAGAATGGGTAGCAAAACTTGCTTATCCGGCGGACTTATTCGCTCATTTAAATGAGCTGAACCAAAAAATGCCAAGCAGGAATTCTAATATTTGAACGTCATCTGACAAGATTTAAAGTTTTCGCGCTAAGTTGGTGTTATAGATCGACCACACTACTAATGGTAGTAATGAAATGTTCCCAAATGTCATGGCTACCGATTCAGGAAAAAAAATGCTGGCTTTGATAGTGAAACACTGGAACCTATTAGGAGAAAAAAATAACTCTTTTTTTCGTAAATGTGAGCTGCAACCTATGGACTGGGTAAGAAATCCATTCTCAGATAGTATTTCCCTTGGAATTGATGGTCTGGTTGTCAGGTAAGAGCTGATAATAAAAGATTCCCTTGCAGTTCTATCAAATGCATAGCATAAGCTTCTTCTGATGTAAACTGGCTTTTGCGCTAGTTTAAGGGACATCTCTGCCCTAGTTACATTACGATTTTTTTAGGTTAATATTATAGGCATTCCATTTTATATCACCTGTAGCCTCTCTTTTTAAAATAGATAGATATCTCCTACTACTTACGTTATACATCTTCTGTATCTTTTACAGTTTCTTGATTTCCTGAGTCGTAATTGTATGTATGCTTGGATAAGATAATAATCAATTCCATGGTCAGGTTCCCTAATTCGTTCATCCCAAAGTAACGAGCGGAGTCTGACACTTACGATAATAAAGTCCAAAGTTACTAAGTCCTTGCCAGATGGGTTTCGCAATAAGGGTTCGCGAGTTGAGGTTTCTGAGAATGTTGAAATTGGATATTATCTATAATCGTAGTGCCCATTTCAAAACTAGACACGCAGAGTATGAACATTCTGATGGTACCATCTACAGCCAATTCAATATAAGTATGTATCGAATTATGCTCATTACTGTCCTTCCATTTACCATAAAACACATTCTCGCTTCTCTCCTCCCACCGCCAAGGTGAAGATGTAACGCCATTATGCTCAAGAAATTCCTAACTTTGTTAGGTACAATACCCCTGTATAAAAGACTGTTTAAGTTTGGTCGAAATCAATTCTCCTACTGGAACATTCGGTATCAAATGCCTATTGAAATGACGAAACACAATCTCCTAATATCGAAACAACGACACAATATCCAGAAGGTGCTAATAAGGTTAGCGAAACGCACATCGAAAAGAAGATTTGGTGTTTCTTGGACCATCCCCTTCAAGTTCGTAGGTTGAAATCTTGACAAATAATCTTTTATTACCATTCAGCTTATCAGATGCTGGACAAATAGTATTTCTAAATAGTATTTTTGGAAGAAGATTAGGCAGGGAAAACGTTCTTTATTAATGAGAAATATTCGGGTATAACATCTACACAAATGACAAACTGTTGATCAATGCGTATGAACCCGAAAGTAAACAGCAATCGATTATATGGTTCTTTCAAAATGAGCCAAACTCAACCAAAGTTGTTCGCTAGAGAATCGTAGAACGATCAATTTTGAATGGAACACAACCAGTTGTTTACCAGAAGTCTTTGAAGAAATAAGAAAAAACAACCAGCGACGCAGGATCATTCTTCACCATAAAAATGTGCGCTGTCACACAACGGTCCGAATAACTCAATATTTGACAGGCCAAAACGCCAAATTGATGGGTCATCTGGCGTAATATTTTAGTAAATTCAGTTTGGTACCCTTATTTTCTATGTGTAAGATTTTAAAGTTAATATTAAACGTATGTTTTTCTTTAATAAGACGTTCTGCATATATTGAGTCTATTTTATTGTTTAGATAGTTGCGATTGTGTTAGAGATACCGGAAAATTCAAAACGTGTTTCTTTTGATGTCCAAGATGTATTTCCAAGCATACCTCCAGAAGACACGATTATCCTAGTGAAGAATTTATTACTTAAGAACAAAGTGAACCTGGTAGTTACAGCAGATATAATGAGCTTGTTAAGAACGTGTCTTAATCAAAATTACTCTTCTTTTGAAAACAAAATGTACAACAGTAAAAAAGGCTTAATTATGGGCAGCCCACTAAGCGCTTTACTTGCAGAAATTTTGTGAACAACATTGAAGAGAAAATTTTTTAAAACAAAATTAGTCAACAATGTTTAAATTGGTACCGATACGTTGATGCCATTTTGACATGTTTTACGGGTGGATGCTTTGTTATTATATCTAAATTCACTGCATATAAACATCAATAACAGAAACAGTTCAATAAATTTTTTGGATCTAACGATTCCTAAAAATTCGAATAAGCACTCGTTTTCGATTTAGCATAAACATTCCCACACTGATATCACGATTCACAATACATCCAACCACGCAGAACAACATAAACGGGCAGCCTACAATATCATGATTCCAGTCCATACAAATTCAAAATAGAAATAAATTTAATTAAGCAAATTGCGGTTAATAACGGCTATCCAGTTTCAATAGTTGATAAAATAGTCTCTAAAAAATAGAAAAATAAAGCTCTTTCACAAGCCTACCTTAAGATTAAAATTAAAGAATTTCGATTTAAAACTATTTATTAAAAATGAGTAAACACAATAAATCAGGCGTCTACCAAATGAATTGCGGCTCGTGCAATAAATTTTATATAGGACAACCAGGTAGATCATTTAAATCTAGAATCGCAGTACACTAGCGCAGCTATCTAAATAATAAAATGAATTCAAAATACGCGGAAGATCTTATTAAAGAAAAACATATATTTAATAATGATTTTAAAATCTTACACATAGAAAATAAGGATACCAAACTGAATTTATTAGGATGTTTGGAAATAAACCGTCACAAATACGCAGATGTCCTTCTTAACGACCAAATAGACCTCAACCATTCTCCGCTATTAAGTATGTGAAAAAAACGGTCTGAGTAAGGGTTCTGGGAATTACCACAAAAAACATGTAAAATTATTTAATTACTTAGTACCTAACATTGTTTTGTTTATAAAATTTCGAAACTCTATGAAGTTGAGTTATAATACATTTTTTATGATGGTCGTAAAAACGTCAGACGCCTTCGAGGCGGCAGTCAAAATGCAACTTTCTCATTAGAAGGGCGTATCTGCAAGCTTGTCTAAATATTATCTAAAAGCGAAGGAGCGCCTACATCGTGCTCCTCAGCTTTCCACATCTCATTCCAGTAAGATAAGGCTAATCCGTATACAGCTCGTTAAACAATGCTGACTATAGAAATGTCTGTATCAGGTAACTGATGAGATCTCCAGATTTATGGCCGATGGAATGACCAATGCTCTCTCATATAAAGTATGGGAAAGGATTGGTCGAAACTTCGAAAGCTCCCATCCTAAATCTTTCCATTAATATTAGGTGCAAATAGTTACATAAAACAGTGATTTTGAATGATTAATTGTTAAAAAATGCTATTAGATGTCACAACTTGAGAGTAATGACGCATCCAATTTATATCTCATTCAGATTATATTTAATTAGATGTTGTTCCTATTATGTCTGCTCTATCGCATCGTATGGGAATAATTTTGCTAAGATATCGACGCCAGAGATTCCCTTATTATTACTTAACCAATATATAGGGTTAATGCATTAACCAATATATATGATTAACCAATATGTATGGTTAATGTAAAATAAGAAAAAAGATTTTCAAGAGGCAACGAAATATAATAAGACGGGATCATAAATACATTTAATTGTGTTAAATGTAACCTTACTTAGAACATTAATAATAATAATAATAATACATAGATGAGCAAAGCAAATTAAAGAGAGATATAATGTATTGAGTAATCTAGTGGAAACATACAACGTGTATTGGTAAATCATTCAGAATCTCCCTAAGTAAAGCTCTGACCTGAGTCCATTCCAATGACGAAACGCCGGTCAGGAACGTGGTTGTTGGAATCGCCAGATGGGCAATCTGGTTGAAAATACACATTAAAATAAATTTTAACAACGAATATAACTTACACCAAGTACAGTAATACATCTTCTTAATGACAATAATGCCAGGCGTATCGTGTTGTAATCGGTGGGCTCGGAAAATGTTCTTTTAGTAAGGAGATAAAAAATATAATTTCCCGGGTACATGGGCCAATATACCACCCCGCCCAAACTGATCTTCTCAATTCTGTGTTCAACTGGAATGAACAATCTGAAAGCAAATGACATGACGATGTTTTTGTTAAAAAAGTAATAATATGCATAAGTTATACATTACATTTGTTTAGGACAAATTTGTTGCATCAGAGCAGAATCCAGGGATACACAATACACAATGGAATATCCACATGGCTCGCATCCGATGCGTTCATCAAATATCAATGATCGGGATAAAGTTAAATTATTTGAGAATCCTGTTGCCATCGCTTCCCGAATACTACTATTTGCCTTTTACTGACAGAAAAATTAAATCCTTATGATAATGCCCCCACAAATACAAAAACTACACCTGATAGACACTCCAGACCAGATAACATTAAAACAATGTCGTTGGCGTTTGTGTCTTCTTCACTAGAAAGTCACCAGCGCTCCTTCGAAGCTGAAATAAAGAAATAAATAATTCAAAAAAAATAATGATAAACTTTTTTATTAACTTTTCAAACTATTGTTAATTTTTCGCATGTAGCTTTATTATAAATATTTTATATAGTATTTTTAATCATAATGAACACAGACAAAGCACCAACCTTTAATAATGGATCTTGAAGTCAATAATTGCTGATGATACTAAGGCTTAATAAAAGCTATAGTTTTACTTCTAGCCACTAAAAAAAAATCTAACTAGGGGAAGATTAAATTCACTATAGTCTATTCACCGAAGACAGTCGACATAAACAACGACTAACGCGTTATCAGCACGTGATATTTTAGCCAGAAACGCCAAGCGCCCCTGCTATTGGAGGGAATCGGTCGAACCAATTTAAACCACCAATAAAAATCCAAACGATAGGCAGGTTGCCGATCGACAGAAACACAGGGTTGGCGGCAGTAACTCATACACTGCCGTGAGTTTTTTCATTTATCGAGTTGTATTCGATTTATTAATAATTGTATTTTGTTTCCATAAAATGTCTGATACGGACAAAAAGAAGACAGTTCTTAGTGCGGTCCTGTAACGATCACGTGCAATATGCGTGAATATGTTTGGATTTAGTTTCTTCAATAAATAGGTTATAGTTTTTAGTAGTAAAAATATTACATTGTCAGCATTGATGTCGGTTAAGAGGGAGTCTGAGCGTGTGTTAATAGAGGAGGTGGAAATTTTCATGGGTTTAGCGGTTATTTTGAAATAATGTCTTTGTTAGAGGTAACTTGATTTAGCATTACCTCAGTTTCTATCAATATAATAACAATTGGGAATTTACAGTATTATACATAATTTTGGTCTTATTCTTATATTCAGTTTAATATACTGAACATATTTATAATCTATTAAAAATTTAAAAAAAAAAATGAAAAAACTGCAGACTAAAAAAGTTTTCAATATGAAAAATATAAATTTTATTGCTTTAATCATGCAACTTTTGATGACAAACATATCAATATGTTTTTGATTGAATTTGAATATGTGTTTGATGACAAAATAATCAATAAATTATCCAACACATACATTCATTAAAAAAACTATGTAGGTCGACCACAGTGGTATGGACCAAATTTGATGATCTTTCTTCTTATGGCAATATATTCATTTATGCACCCAATACCATAATGTTTTATCGAGGATACATCTAAAAATTTTGTGGGACAGTTAATTGTCATTATCAGACTCTTCTAAAAAATGTGCTGTTTGAGAAACTCCATGATTAGATTGAGACAAATTTGCAGATCCAGCCAAAGGGGCTTGAATAAAATTTGCTAACTCCGTAACGAAGCTTCCTTCGCCCAAAAGTGGTTGAGGCTTGTGTATTGTATTCATGCACAAATCTTTTCTATTTAATGATTTTTTTCCATTGTTCAGCTTTGTTCATTTGTTCGCTAAACACTTTGTTATTAAGTTGTATGTCTTCCTAGTTGTTTCCTTTAACTTTTTCTAGTGCGTTTTTGTTTGTAATATTCCCTTTAGTTGCTTCTAGTCATCCATCCTTAGTGTGCGACTAAACCATTTTTAATTACTTTTTTTCATTTTGTTTTTAATTCTGTCTTGTAATAAGTAAATACGTTATATTTTTCAGATCTAATGGAATTTTGAACCACTTTGAAACTTGTTTTATTAAAAAGACAGTCGTAGTAATCCTCAAATGATATAAATTTTAATCGCTCCTAGGTAATTCTTTTCTGTCGCTTATAGTCTGTTTTTTATTGTAGTATTATTATCCAATTTTCATTATCATATCTAAGTATTAGATAGTAGCTTACATTGGAAGCCAGCAGATTGCCATCAAATCAATTGGAAGCCACCTTCTATGTGTGTGGTAAATGCCATCATCTGCCCCGTGCAGCTTAGACTTTTCTTGAATTCAGCCGATGTTTTGGTGTAATTTTTCTTAAACAGTTTGTATGTTACTGGAGTTAGGGATATAGACCTATAGGGAGCCGCTACGCTATCGTCCTTACCAGTTTTCAGAACGACTACTAGTTACCCTTAAGCAGCTTTGGGATATGGCATGTGGTCAGCATTTAATTAAACATTGCGGTTAGCCATTCTTTAGCTTTCCGACCAGAACTCAGAATATATATTGTCACACCGTGCAGCTTACCCAGTCTATAAATTTTTCAAAGCATCCTTCAGTACATCCATCATCAGAGCTAATTTTTTCGCGTAATTGTTTTTTCCATTCACCTCTTTCCCTCCATTTCCACTCAGATTTCACTTCCGCATTTCAAGGCAGGCAAATGTTTGTTAGAAAGTTTTACTTGAAGCCGTTTTTGATCAGAATTTAATAAATAACATAATTGAACAATTTAACAAATGGCCTTAGCAATTTCACTCAAAGTCAATTGTCTGTCATCTATAACCATATCATGTATAGGATCATCATCCAGGCTTGTACGACAACGTTGAAATTCACCTGTCCACTTACAAACCATTGCTTTTAAAGGAACAGACTTCCCTAATACATTTACCTTTTCACTATAAGTTTCTATTCCCTTTAAACTTTTCTTTACAAAGAATTTAATCATTGCACGATTTTCAATATTTTAAAAAATAACACTGATACGTTTAGTTTTAGCTGCTGTTTTTGTACGAATAAATTGACAGATCGACTTGAAACTTCATATACGTTCATATGAAAGGAGAGACTTTACAGTGAGGTAGATTATATACTTCTTTTACTGCCCTATAGGTATCGCTCCGGAACTTTTAGTTATTAGTCTTATTAACTCTACATTATTTCTTCCTCCAATGTTTTTCATAATTCCTAGTAATGATATTTTTTTACAGCTGTATCTAGTTTTAGAATTACAAGGTTCTCGGGTAGAAAAGCGTTTTAGGTTTGTAAAATCTTGACGTTTCAGCTTTAACTTTAAAGCCATTATCAAGAGAATCTAGTTGACTTACTTCGAGGCCTCAATCTGTATACTACCCATAGTTCACAACTAGAAAGGAGTCTAGACTTCCATGCCAACATTTAGCGTTCGCCAAAAAATCACTTCGCTGCAAGTACTTGCTGAGCAAGTGTGACTATTCGGTAGACTATATTGAATTCAAGCATGACATTTTTATGGAATTTCAGAAGTTTTATGTAAGTAGTAGAGAGGGCGGGCTACTGGGACACTTTAAAGCCGTTTTGGCCATGCAAAAGTGGGGCTCGACAATTTGGGGGGCGAATTCCCCGAGGGTGATTGTTGTGGTACCCCATTCCACCGGGCTGGTGTTTTCTGGTGGGCCCCATTCGTCATCATCGTCATCGTCGGTCACCTGACCACCGAACTGTCAGCTGACCAGCAGCAGCCGCGCAGTGGTGTAACCGAGGGATGAGCCGAGCCTCGCCTCGCCAGTAGGGTGGAAAAGGGTGGTAAAAAGGCCTCAATAGGGGGGTAGTTTTTAGGGGTGGTTTTTATGGGTAGTTTTAGTATGACAAAATAAAATAATGATGGCAAATGGGCCTTAAACGTATTATATATGAAAAAAAGTTCTGTACTGCAGCGGAGTTTGAACCAGGTCCCATACGCACCAGAGTCCAACGCCTTAACCCATATAGCTAAACTACTTATCAATGTAAAATATGTATAGTTGGGTATTCAAGCAGATTTGTAAACTGTTTGATCTTTCATAAATGTGTCTTATCAAATAAATTTTTCTCTTTGTTTCTGTATTTAAGGAAAATTGATCGGGTTGGAGAATTATAAATTAAAATCAAATTAAAACTTACAAAAATATTTATTTTGTAATATATTAAGTAAAACATTAAAATAATTTAGATTTTTTACTTGGTGGAGGACCACTAAATCTTTCATCCCTTGAGTGATAGTTAAAGTGGGCTATATTATAACCCACTTCCTCTTACTCTATTCCAATATTCTTCGGAACAACTATCCATTAGTTCGGCTTTTGAAAAATGCTCTTCCATATCTTTCCATTCCTCTGCTAAGATTGGCTGGCTTTGGTATATTTTGAAACAATATGCCATTTCCTCCATTAGAATTTGTTGTTTCAAATTCTCCAGCTGTTGTGGTGTTGGAATTGGATTGAAGATTAGAGTCTGAAGAAGAAAAAAGTCTAGGAATCAGGCATTTGTTCACTGTGATACAAGTCTAAGGATGATGATGATGGTTCTTGGTGAAGTCTTAAAGACACTGAACAAAAGCAAAAAACTTTGTTGCAATTGTAACACCATCTTGAATCAGAGACTTGTTGCTTTAATTTTGTTGGAACAATTTTCCTAGCATTTTTATTGCTAGGATATTTAAATCGGTTTTCGTTCTTAAAAACTGAATTCCATTTATTGTTTGCCTAAAAAAAAAATAATGGAGTATGCTTGTTTTTCGCT
The DNA here is from genome assembly GCA_031761425.1 of Cosmopolites sordidus. Lineage (NCBI taxonomy): Eukaryota > Metazoa > Arthropoda > Insecta > Coleoptera > Curculionidae > Cosmopolites > Cosmopolites sordidus. Next base: position 447,804 of record JARFXV010000243.1, read on the forward strand.
ATTTAATCTTTCATTTTACCTCTTAGCTTTGCAAACTATTGTTAACCAAAAACAGCAGTAGATTATTAATAAAAGAAAAATATAATTTTTTAACTAATCAAAATAGCCCCATGGTAATGTATTGGGACAATTGTAATTTACAATTCTTTTCTCGTCATAAGGACTTAAACCTGTTTTTATTTGTTGAATAGTAAATACGTTATGTTTTTCAGATCTAATGGAATTTTGAACCACTTCGAAACTTGTTTTATTAAAAAGACAGTCGTAGTAATCCTCAAATGATATAAATTTTAATGCCGATGATTGAACCCCTTTAGCTTTTTTTGTAACTCCAAAATTTGAAATAATGTTTTCCATAAACATTTTTCTAAGTCCTTGATGTTTTATTTCTTCAGTTTTAAGAGCTATGTCTTCTGCATTTTTATGCAATTTGAAACAGTACATTTTCGCACGCAAACCTATAAATTCAGTCATTATTGCACCATTGTTTTCATCCTTCATTAATCCCAACACCTTCTTGTTTTTAAGTGGTATATTATAAACGTTATTTTTCGGATAGCCAGAAGTATCGAATTTCATGATATCCTCTAGAATATGACTGTAAATGTCTTCAACTTCAAAATGATATATTAAACTGTCTGTGTCTGTGTATAATAATTTTGAGTTGCAATTAAATTTTTGTTTAATATAATTATAATGAAAATCATATAAAAATAGTTTAGAAATATCCAAAATTGCCATTCCAACATAAAAATGCTTTTATTAAATTTAATTTTTAATCTGTTCATTTCAATTAAAATCATATTTTTACCAATCACAACACAGCTATGAAAATTTGGTCGCGAAATATAGTAATTAGCTCCAAATTTTCCAGACCATTTAGTCACCAACTTTACATCTCGATGTTTCTTAACATTTTCAATTGTCTTGCCAAATACCGCGTTATTCATTAACTTATAATTATTTTTTGTAAATTCGGTCTTACTTTTTTTTCTAAGTTCAGTATTTAAATCAATATATTTATACAACCAACGTGACTGCTTAAATTTCAAGCATCTGTGAATTTTATTTATTACAAGACCTAATTCTAAAGCTTGTTTTAAATTTCTATAGTGAATGACATTTTTTTATCACAAAGAGTAGTTAAAAGTTTATTTAAATTAGATGGTGAAGTAGGTGGTACTAAATGTTCAGGACAAAGTGGCAAGTCATTGTGAAGATCAAACAAGTGCTTAGGATAATGAAGGTCAACTTCAAAAATGTACCCGTATTCACTGTCTTCCTTTAAATCAAATAAATTTGGTTCATTATGAATTGCATCTTCACATATCCACTGAAAGTCTCCTATCGGTAAAGGAAAACTCATCGCTGCTCCATACAGATTATTAACATCAAAATACATGAGATAGGAAGATGGATCGTGTGGATTATAATCTGATCCCATGTATTTGTTATTGGCTTTACCGTATCTATTGGAACATTGAGAATTCCTCCCCGAATACCCTTTTCAATAAACATAATTCTATCGATATCAGTCAGTTAGTTCTACTTCCGTTATCTTAAGCATGCAATCATATGCATATCCCGGTGCTGTATAATAATAGAGAACATCCAGTTGATATGTGTTTAGACAATCTTTGCGAAAATTTTCAAATATATCCACAAGTAATAGAACATCAGTTTTTAAATAAAGTTCAGCATATTCTCCAAGCGTTTTGATGTTAAATTTATCCCATACATTACACGCATAGGTGTATTCTTCATCTGATATATCCGAATTATGAATTTTACTAAAAAATTTCTTTTTGGGTGGCAAACAGGTCTCCTGCAATTTATCCCAAGAATCAATATATTCATAAGGAAAAACGCCTTTTCTCGTTACTAAATTAAATTGAGAATCATCTTTGTAAAATAATTTTGTAGTTGTTTTTTGTTCCTTAGTCAAATATGATGTCAATTTTTCCAAACTGCTAGACATAAACCTATATGAATCCAAGAAACGAAAATTAATTTTTGAATTTTTAACAGATTTGGAAAAAGAAATGTATTTCTCCTTATTAATTGGTAGTAAATTGATTGTTCCTTCAATTTCTGTGGAAAGTGCTTTAATTATAAAGTGGCTATCATAACCTGAGAGATTGTGAAACAGAACAGGAATTATAAACTTTTTTTGAAAATTCAAGTTGCATGAGTTATGAGCAGCACCTCTATAGAATCCAGTAAAATGGCAATGATCTTTTACTTTATAATCGTCGTCGGAAAAGGATTTACAACAGATGTGACATACTTTAGAATGATAAAAGGTTTTATTCTCTTCAGAACTTAGCTGTTTTAGTGGAACATGGTTTAAATATATTAGCTCTACTTTTTGAGAAATTTTCTTTAGTTCTTTAGTAAACCATTTTACGCACTTTTTACCACTGTACATTTTAAAGTCACAAAGTGAATCGTCATATGAGCATTTTATATAATATGCGATACTAAATGGTTTGTGTTTTTGGTATTTCTTACTTTTTGTTACATTAGTTGCTGACTGTTGGTCTTTACATTTTAATAAAATGCTTTCTAAATCTGCATAAATTACAAATGGCAATTTTATTTTATGGTAAAAGTTTTTAAAACTAACTATTTTTTCATGTTCTTGTGGTAAAATAACTTTGGATTTATTTAAATTTTTACAATCAACCAAATGTCTCTTTAAAATCTCATCTGTCTTAAAATGATTAAGATATCGCTCACAAAACCATTTCTTGTTTCTGGTGTTCCCTGCTTGTTTATTAACTAAACGGCTTAAGTTTTTAATATAAGCAAAATAAAATAAGCGTAATTCATCTTGATCACTATAGTTATATTCATTATGATGTGATACTAAAAGTAAATTAATTTTTCTTGAAAAATCATTTTTGCTTAGCATTAATGGTAAAATTTCGTTTTCATTGGAACAAAAAACATTTATTGATAAATTATTCATGGTTTATATCAATATATATCAATAGGAAATTTTATACCTTTAAATTTTAAAACTTGACTAAAATGAGGATAAGACGTCTTTCTACTAACATTTTTATTTTCTGTTGCTGGATATAGGGCAGCTACGACCGACCAAAGGAAACAATACACATCATCATTTTTTACATTTATAACACTTTTTGTTTTCTTAATAAATTGCGGCAAGTCTATATATGTAGAGAAGCCTACATTTATTGGATTATACATGTTAAAATTAATTTTCAAATACCAAATTTCACATAACGACCAACCACTATCGCGTTCTTGAAATTCCTCTAATTTTATTAAAATTTTATTCACAACATTTATCCTATACCAATCGGTCAAGTCTGTTGTGCGATCAATTATATTATTTTTTGTGGAAAAATGTTTAATGGATGTCTCCAAACTTTGGGGTTTTATAAAGAGACCAGTAAATGTTACATTGACTTTTAATAAATAATTTTTTAATTCTTTTTTAGTTCTTAGTAAAAAAAATCTAAAAGCCTTTTTTAAAAATTCTTTGGGATATTTATAGTTGAGATTGGTAATGATGCCTGTTTTAATCCTACCATTAAAGCAACTAACTACATCTACATCTTGCATCTACATCTTGCCATATCAAATTACGTTTGGTTAAGCTTTTGTTAGAATTTAATTTAATTTTGAATCTTTGTAAGTAATTCTTTAAAATTGCAATGTTAGATTCTACTCTAGTGTAACTATTTATATTGACTTTATGTTTAAGTGCCTTTTTTAAAATTAAAAGAGTTTGTTTAAGAAATTTTATATAAAAATGATATTCTTCTTTTGTTTTCAATAATCTACTTACTGTTTCGATTTTTATGAACCGAAAGTTGATCCAAAACTTTGTTGCTGTTCATTTTACCTATTAAATCTCTGAAAAACAAAAAGAAAAAAACTCTATAATCTCTTCAAACAGAACATTTCTCAAAACGAATAACCATCCAGGCATGTAAAATACCCTTCCGGCACGCCACCCACAATATACCAATAAATAAATAAATAAATAAATAAACAGAACAATATAATAAAATTTTCATGCACACATTTGTTACCCCCAATAAAAACGATTAACCATCCAGGCATTGCCCTTCCGGCGCGCCCAACCCACTATTCAACGATTAACCATCCAGGCATGTAAAATACCCTTCCGGCACGCCACCCACAATGTTTCCCAAACAGAAAAACTTATGCTAACAGAGAGATTTTCTTACCAAAACGACGTCGAGACTGAGTCTGAACTCTTGGTCTGCTCGCGAGCCCAATTTATACTGTGTTTGCTTCGATTTTTTCCTTCAAAACTGCTAACATTGCTTTGTTCATTTAAGCTCACAGTCCAAAATTTATTTCGCGATTACGCAGATTTTTTTGTTTAAAATCATGTTTATACTTTTGCGAATCAGTCAAAGTCGACGATTTTTCCTTCAAAAATGCTAACATTGCTTTATTCATTTAAGCTCACAGTCCAAAATTTATTTCGCGATTAAGCAGATTTTTTTTTTGTTTAAAATCATATTTATACTTTTGCAAATCAGTCAAAGTCGAACACAGTTTTGTTTTGTCGTTCATTCGCAATATACGTATTTTATAACTACTCCTACTACAATGGCATCTTGTCCAACAGCGCTGGTCGTCTTCACAGATGATAAAGTACATTTTCCATTTAAACATGCCATATTGGTTGTAAAAGAACTATTTCAGTAAGTATTTAACATATCAAGATATGTTTTGTTTTAATTTTTTATTATTTTTTTTTGGTGTTTTTCTTTGTTTTACAGGTATGGAGTTAAAGAGATTACTGTGAAAGACGATAAAATATTTATTTCATTAACGTACTCACCAAAAGCGACTACGTTAAAAAGAAAATTCGGAAATCTTCCTGTCAGATATATGCGAACCAAGATCGAAGAAAAGGAAGATTTTAAAATATTAGAGAAAATTGTAAAAAGATACAGATTTAATCTGTTGGATGAAGAAGTCGATCCAACAGTAAAACCTGTGACAGGTATCAAAAGAAAATTGGCAATTGAGGAAGTATTTTCCTCTGAGAACAGTTCAAGTAGTAGCAGCAGCAGCAGTAGCAGTGATGAGGAGGAAAAACCTTCTCAGAAACAAGAGCAGCAACAACATCAACAACAACAGCAGCAGCAAACAGATAAAGATTCACAAAAATCAAAAAGAAAACAGCCACCAAAGAAAAGAAGCACAAAACAGCAGCAGCAGCAACAGCAACAAATTGAAGTGCAACAGCTGCAACTGCAGCTGCAGCAGCAGCAGCAACCGCAACAGTCCCAGCAGTAGCAATAATTAGTATAAATTTTAATTAATTTTGTTCTTGTATATGGGTATATTAAAGCCATTGTTAAAAAACTCATTATTTTGTTTCAATGTTTCACTTATATATTTGTTGGGTAAGATGGTATTATTACTATTGTTGTAGGATACATAGTTATGTTGAAGGAGGATAAAATAAAAACAGTGTTCAAAAACAGATTTTCTTTATTTTATTTCGATTTTCTACAATAATTATACCAATAATTATATACATTTTCTAAAGCACAGTCCAACTTATTATTAACATGTAAGTTACAATGGTACGATTTGAAAACAGCTTTTAAACTAGGTACAGTTGGGCAGTAGTCCACTTCATCTGTATTTTCAATCGGTTCATCCAAATCGATTATTACTGTTGCTCCTTTTAAATATCTTTCCAAAAATTGAAAAATTCCTTGAACGTCTACAATAAGCATTTTTACAGTTGTTGTTGAACTGTTGTTTAAATAGATTAGACTACCTTACACAAACCCACTACTTCGTGTTTTATACCCTGGTTTATGATGGTTGTGGTGGTGGTGGTGGTGGTGGTGGTGGATATAATGATCAGAGTAAATTTAAACTTCTGTTCTTACAATGCTAGTTAGAGGGTTGTACTTTATCTTTTTATCGTGTAAAATTAGTAAATAGGCACACGTATTTGCAGGAATATTTTTGTTTGTTTCAAATTCCAATCGAATATCCACTGTACCACTTTTTAGTGTGTCCATTTGATAACAACAATCTACCACCACTAAAGGTGCAATTTCGCTGAATTTTTCCAGAGATAAACACGGTTGTCCAATAGTCTTGTAATAGTAGGACTGTTGAAATCTGGCATACATCTCGTAACAAAATAGCTCATTGCTTCTTATTAAAATTCACATTTAAATTGTCATATGGATATATTTCAGAATTAAGATAAGCTTTTTAGGCCTAAAAAGGCCTTTTAAAACCTAACCAATTTAGGTTACAGTGATCAAAATGACTCATATTTTGAGCCAGTTGATTTTTTCTTCCTGTTTGGAAGCCAAATGTAATGAATCGTGGCTTTTCCAATTGATTTGCAGACTTTACATTCCATGTGTGTTGCATTGTTTGTTGCAAAAGAGGGTATTCGTGTAATTCCCAGCCACGAAATGCTATAGTCAAATATCGACCATTTTCAATATAACTTAACAATTTAAATTTTGCTTGATCGTCCACCTTTATATGTTCAACTTTCCAAGCGACTCTGTCAATACGAATATTAGGTTTTTCTCCAACTTTTGTAGTTTTTATACAATTGCTATCAGAGAAACTTCTAATGAGCACCAGTTCTTGACGAATATTTACAATAACTTTTTTAAAATCTTCAAATACACCCATTAACGTTTTCAGGGGAATACAAACGTTAAAAAATCCAGTTAAATCTAAAACTGTTGGTGTTTCTAAATGATTCCAACCAGCATTGTGGTAACGTACACAATCTTGTTCGGTAAAACTAACATACCTTTTCATAAGAGACGTTATACCTGGATTGCGTACACGATCCACCACAGCGCCCCCCAATTTGTATCGGATTTCATCAAACAAAAATGTCAATGCATTATTCACCAATTTAATGTTATCACTTGCTTTCCCTGTTTCATCCACAACAACACCTTCAATTTCAAGAAAATTTTCCGCTGGATACCTGTATATATCTTGGGTCTGTATAGGGATTCTTATTTCATCGGACTTGTTCAAACTTGTATTGGCATATGATTAATACGTATGGTATTCTTTGTTTGTAATCGAATGGTCACTAAAAACTTTTTCTCCTATATTCAAAATATTCATTATTTTCAGGTAGTCTCTCTGCCCCTGCTACAGGAACAAATTAATAATATTCTTGTTAGATTGGTACGGAAAACTAATCGAAATCGACACCAGAATTTCCAGAAATGTTTTGTTCTTTTACCAATTTTGATGATGATGATGATGGTGATAACACTTTAAATCCCAACGATTCCAAAAAAAGTCTGTTTGTCAATGTTAACTGTTTGAAATTCTTACTAGAACTGATACTTTCTCTCCCTGGTTGGCTGTTTATAGTGAAATAATGTTGGATCGGTCTCAGATGCACTCTTACCGTTATGAGCTCTCTATTGAAGTTGACTAGATTTCCATCCTGATCCGTTATTTTTATAATAATTTCATCTAAATACCTTGTGTTGATTGGTAGATCAATGACATTTGAAGGTGTTTCCACAATTTTATAACCAGGTGGCACTGTTGGATAGAACATGTGTAGTATGTGTGATGGTTTGTTATTAGTATACGAATTTGTCACTAGATTACATTCACAACAGACTGCATTTACCTTACTAATATTTATTGGATAGTCTGAGATATGATTTTTATCAGCATTTAATTTACGCTTTTCAAAACCAAATATGTTTGCCAACGAATGGGGTTTGTCAAAATGCACTTCTTGAGTTGCCTTTATCTCACATCGTAGTGTATTTTGATTGGCTTTAATTTTAATAAACTCAGTGCTGTCTTCTTCTTCTTCTTTTTTCTTCTTCTTACGCACAGGATGCAGAATCATGATCATCATTATCATTTAATTTTTTGATTTGGTTACTAATACGTCTACTACTGCTGCTGCTGCTGCTGCTGCTGCTGCTGCTAATACTATTATCCGGTGAAGGTAGTAGTAGTTGAGGCTTTACCGTCTTCATATGATCGCTAATTCTTTTTGAAATATCTTCAACGCTAATTCTTTTTTTTGAAATATCTTCAATGTGGTACATGCTGCTGCTGCTGCTGCTGCTGCTGCTAATACTACTATCCGGTGAAGGTAGTAGTGGTAGTTGAGGCTTTATCGTCTTCACATAATCGCTAATTATTTTTGCAATATCTTCAATTTCGTACGTTCCTTCCGGTATCTCGATAGTAGAGGTCCCAAAATAAAAAATGTTATTGGAACTATCTACATTTGGAATAGTATTGTACGATACAAAATTAATTAATCCCAATTCGTAATTTTCCGTTTCCTTCAATATTATCGGAGGATATAATTGTAGTGCTAAAACTGATTCCCGACCTGACAATGTAAGAATGTAAGAACCCATGTCTATAAGTCAACTGTCCAAGGAAAACTACCTCATTTTTGTTGTTGTTGTTGTGATATTAGTAAAACTAAAATATATGTTGGTGACATCATTTATTAAGACATTTTAAACACAAATGACCACAATTATAGCTATTAAAAGTCTGATAAACATTATAATTAAAAGTAACATCAACTGGACCGCTGGATTGAAAATATTGCATCACTTCCAGGGGAGGTCTCAAATTACCAAAACTATCAAAATACACAATCTTCTTTCCAGTTTTCCTGTAAGCAGTCCAATGTGTCCCTGGTCCATTGCTATTATCCAAATTAATTATTCCTCGTTCGTAGGCAGCGACTTTCTTTGGCAAGGAACCCCGCATATAAACACCTCGGAATTGGGGTATTTTCATTTGCTTTACGTACATGATCAAATCCAAATTTAATAGCGGTCGATTTGGTAAAATTATCAGTGGTGTTGTTGTTGTTGCGCTGGTCTTAAAAAAACACCCAAACCTGATTTATATGGTTTCAAGTAGAGACCTTTACCCATTGCGATTGATTCCATAGTTTTATTATGTCGTTGATTTTCTTCCAATTGCCGTTTTGCATTTCGGGCATCATTAACTGCTTTTGCAATTCCTGCAGCTCCACCGCTCAGAGTGCCCAATGCACTAAGACCAGCAAATATTGGTATTAACGGTAATATACCACCCGTTTTTGAAATTTGGATTACACGACCACTCGGTTTAATTCCTTTCCTTTTCAATTGTTTTGCAGTACTCAAAGCCAACTTAATTGCATCACTTAAATTATAAGGCTTCTGTTTCAAAATATACTGTTTGATTTGTTTTAGAGCTTTCTGTAAACCGATATGTTTTAATTTTGTAACAGGTTTACGTTTAACGGGTCTCTTTTGCTTTGTTCTAACCATCTTCTCTAAATGAAACGTTGTTAAACACTAAAATACTCGGTTACCTTTAACAGTACTTATCTAATTTTGATATTAACACTAAATTATTCTTTGTTTTTTTTCGGTACCTATATCATCACTATCATGGTCATCGTTATCACTCAATTTGCGTTTCCTAGCTGCTGAATATATTATCGGTTTGTTTAAATCCAATTTGGGAACTTTAATTGGAGCGTCATTGAAATCCTCATTTTTTCTTTTTCTACTGGTTGCAATTTTTATTTCTGTATCTTGTTGTTGTTGTTGTTGTTGTTGTTGTTGTTGTGATGATGGTAGAGATGGATCATCAATATCCATCATTTCAATTTCTTGTATTTTTGGGGTTTTTTTTCTGTTTTTTGGAGGACTTTTTTTCCTTTGACTTGAAGAACGTTTTTGTGGTGTCGAAGAAATTTTTGGTTTCAGAGGATTTTTTTTGGATTAGGAGGCGGATGAGCAGTCCTTGGTTTAATTACTGATCGACTCGCACTACAATTTTCTTGTAATGCTGCAATACTCTTGTTAATGTCGTTTTGCACATTTTGCATCGATTGTTTAACTTTTTCCATTGACTTTAAACACCTTTTCAAATTTTGATTGTTTAAACCCATACCAAGTTTCACTTTAGCTTTCATTACACCAGCAACACCGAGAGCCGATAACCTTTCTCTAATGGACGCTTTTTTTGACTTAACCACATTCCAAGCTTCCTTAGCTAATATATCATCAGCTTGATGACGTGCTCCGATATATTTGTTTTGAGCGTACGCAATGTCATGTTGTTTACAGCTTTCATCTAATGCGTTCACTCCTCTGTCACTTCGTTTTAAGCGATTCTCAAGTCTAGTACCAGGACCACAAAAATTATACCCCGGTAGATGCAATTCAAATGGTAATTTATTTATAAGGTTATTCACAAAACCCGTCCCTAGATAATATTTCATTGTAACGGGAGAAACACAACTAACCATAAATAAATGATTACCTAACCTTTTAAGTTAGTTATAGTTTACCTTTTAACTTGTCAATATGAAAATAATAAAACAAAAAGTTATTTTAAGTGTGGAAAATAATGACTTGCAAAAATGCAACAAGTCATCGTACAGAAAGCACGGACCTTTATTTCCATCTACTTTGCGTTGCATTATAGTGGGTCCTTCAAATTGTGGAAAAACCAACCTTATGATTTCACTGATAGAACACGAAAATGGATTAAAATTTCAAAACGTTTATGTATATTCACGCTCGCTCTACCAACCAAAGTATCAATATCTTAATGAACTTTTAAAGTCCATCAAAGGAATCCAATATTATGCTTTTAGTATTAGTGACAATATTGTACAACCATCTGAAGCCAAAGCAAATTCCATTTTTGTATTTGACGATGTAGCGTGTGATAACAAGACGTGATTCGTGAATATTTCAGTATGGGTCGCCACAATAATATTGACTCATTTTATCTGTGCCAAACGTATGCAAAAATCCCCAAACATCTAATTAGAGATAATGCTAATGTACTGGTTCTTTTTAAACAAGATGAACTGAATTTGAAGCATGTATTTATCGATCACGTGGGAACTGCTGACATGACGTTTGATACATTCAAAAGCATATGTTCCCGATGCTGGCAAAAACCGTACGGATTTTTTACAATTTTCAAAGAGGACGACCTTAACAATGGACGCTACCGCATGGGATTCGATCACTATATATGTTTCACCTAAAATGGAAACGCTTCAGAAGTGTCTTAATCAGAGAACTGATTATAGCCGTTCAAACCTGTTCAGAACCGGATCAAAATCGGTTCAAACCTGATCAAAACCTGATCAAAAACCTGTTCAAAAGCTATTTTTTGTTTAATAATGAAGCTTGCTGAAAAAAAAATTAAAAATAAGATTATTACAAAAACGAAAAAATGTTAAAAATAAATTGACTCTTTTGAAGCAAGGTGAACTAGCTCAAGAGCAAATGTTTTCACCTATTACCAAACAATTACAAAATATCCAAAACGAACTAAAAGTTAAAATGCCTAGTGTACACCAGCAGCAGCAGCAGCCAAACAACAACGAAAACTCGGAAGCCAATTTGCTTGTTGACAAGGGTGATATTAAACAGGAGGAGGAGGAACAATTTTATTGGGAAACACCAAAGCTTTCAAGAAAAAGGAAATTAGCGTCTGTACGTAGCATGTCTCCATATGATATTACTATAGACGATAATCCAGAAGACGTAAGCACAGAAAAACAATCAATATTAGATGCAGTTGATGAATATGAAGAGAGTGATAACATAGATAATAGTGATAAGTTCGATAAATTAGCTCTAGAAGCATTAACAGAATATTTGGAACAATATGACATACTACCAAGAAAATACATTTCAGCTTTGCGTAACGATACCGAACATGAATTTGATCACAAATACGGAATCCGGTTTTATCCTGAAACGGAGAAGTTTTACATTGGTGATTCTCAAGTGAATATTGATGGAAACGATGTCATTGTCAAGAACAAACGATACAACGGAACTCCAGGGTTATACGAACTGTTATTTAAAAAGAACCCCCTTGACGTGGATGATGAAAAAAATTACAAACAAATTGTCTTAAAAACAAATGCACACAGACGCTATTATCAGTCTACGAAGCAAGTTGATGGTAGTAAGTTGAAAAAATATAACAAAATCATAGGACCTTTCGTACTAGGAAAAGGAGTGTACGTTGAAGCAAATAACAACAGAATCGATTATGTTCATTGGGATGATCCAAATGAATTAGTACACCGATTACGCTTACTGTTAGCCTCGCAACAAGCTGGACACACCGGACATATCAACGAAATTGCCTCTATAACTGAAGAATTAAAAGAAGCTGCAATTATGGCTTAAACATGGCACCTAAGAAGATTATAACTGATACGAAACGACAACTTGTTAACGAGCTACATAGACCGGCTAGAATTAATTTCAAAAGACGAAAAGTAATTATCAAGTCGCTAAATGACCTTTTTCAAGCAGATCTAGTAGAAATGATTCAATACGCAAAAGAAAATAAAAATTTCAAGTACATAGTTGTAGTAATAAATTATTTTTCCAAATACGTTTGGGCTTTTCCTTTGACAACGAAAACTGGCATAGAAGTGAGCAAAACAATGGAGAACGTTTTTAAACAGCAAAAGCCGAAAAATTTGCAAACAGACATGGGAAAAGAATTTTTTAACAAGGACTTTGAAAAACTTACTAAAAAATATAAGGTGAACCACTATAGTGTTTTTAGTAAGAAGAAGGCATCTATTGTAGAACGAGTAAATAGAACATTGAAAAATCGGATGTGGAAGGAATTTAATGTACAAGGAAATTATAAATGGCTTAAGCTACTGCCACAAATTGTTCATCGTTGTAATAATACATTACATAGAACAATAAAAATGAAACCAGTTGATGTTACCAGCAAGAATGAAAATATGATTCTCGACTCAGTTTACAATAACATTAAAATATCCGATTTGAATAAGAAATTTAAAATTGGAGATTATGTGCGGATATCAAAAGTTCGAGGAATTTTCGATAAGAAATATAACCCCAATTGGTCTCCAGAGGTATTTATTATTAGAAAAATTCAACTAACAAATCCAACCACATATCTTCTAAGAGACATGCAAGATGAAACTATAGAAGGAGCATTCTATAAGGAACAATTACAAAAATCAAACCTCCATGATGTCTATTTAGTTGAAAAAGTTTTAAAAAGACAACAATGAAGTGTTTGTCAAATGGTTGGGCTTTAGTGATAAACATAACAGCTGGATTGATAAAGCTAATATTGTATAAAAATGTTTTTTTTTGTAACGTTTTACAATCGATTTACATGGAAGTTTCATTTCCGTTCAATTGCGAATACAATTCAAATACAGTGCAATATAATTAAAACATCAACGAGACATGTTAGCTATAATACATCAAGTCTACAAAACATGTACGTGCACCTTACATATACAGAATAAAATATATAGGAAGCATGCGAAAGTGTTTTGAATTCTCTATTAATACCACCAGTTCGAAATTCTCAAAAATTGGCCCTATCTAGCTCACCAATACACTGCATATTTAGTTGAGGCAATTGTTTTAGGAACTACAGCTGACCAGTTAATAACAAAACCAAATCAGCATATCTTGAAAATAACATGAAAAATCAGTTTTAACCAATGAGGTGCGGAGAGATGCGGAGAGATATTATTACATACTGTTTATGGTCTGAAAAGAATCTCATGCGAACGACGGATTATTATTTTCCACAAGTTTTTTTTTCAACCTGTTATGATAATATGATAGAAATGATAAAATATTAAAATCGCACAAATTCAACCCTGTATTATTTCTCAATTTCATGGTAGCCAATCCTGTCAGTTGCGTAATCAGCGCCTCCGACGAAAGCCGAGTCAACAACTCATATTGCTGGCAAAATTCAAATTTAATACTTTAACATATTTTTATAGTGTTGTCTTAGTGTTTCTTCCAGTATATTATAACATCCAAACAACCTAAAAGGTACCAGAAATATGCAAAAGAAAGGTTGTCTTGTTTATAATGCTACAGATAGAGCACACGATAAAAAAGGGAAAAGGGAGGAAACGAAAAAAAAGACGAACTTTATTCCCAGGATTTCAAAGTGAGTTTTATATATCTTGACCGTAAACTTTAGCTTATCATCGCAAACTTCATTTGCTGAAAAGGCATCCGTAACACCTCTTGGGCGGTATCCAGAAAATACCTCTTAAAGGGATTTTTCGGTGGTAAAATTAATCGTAGTATTAATTCCCCACTTCAACGTTTGAAATGCCTTTTTTTCCGGGACATTCCAGGAAAAGGTATAATTTTTTTGATAAGTTTTGTCAAAGATTTAGGGAGTTCGGAGAATCCTTTCATGCATTTCGGAAAATAACTGGCAAGTTCTACAAATCTTCTCGTGGAAACTCTAAAATTACTTTAATTTTATTATTGCCAGATCGAATTCCTTCGTTTGTTATTTCGCGACTCAAATACTCAATTTTGGTTTGCAGGAACCGGCACATGTCAAGGCGCAATGTCATACCAGCTGATCTTTAGAGCATTAGTAGATCGCAAAGCAGACTTCCAGACCTTGTAAAATACATTTGGACGGGATCAGTACGTCGTCATTGTAAGCCATTGCACCGTGACGTAAATGGCCCAAAATTTTGTTCATCGTTCTTTGAAATACTGCCGGAGCATTCACTAAACCAAATGAAATCCTGAGATATTTATAAAGCCCATCGGGTGTCACAAAGGCTGTTTTTGGGACAGAGTTCTCGTTGATTGGAATTTGATGACAGCCAGAAGCAAGATCCAATGTGGTGAAGAACTTATTACCCTGAATGTTTTCGAGGAGATCGTCAGCAGATGGTAGCAGAGCATATTTATCCTTAATCGTCTTGCGGTTTATGGCTCTGTAATTCACACACAGACTCTCTTCACCATTCATCTTTTTGACTAACAGTAAACAGGCTAAACGTTTACATTTGGCGATTACGCTTTGCAAGTCTTTATTGTGACCATTTGTACGGTGTCTGCCGACATCTTGCTTATACGTAGGGGTTCTGTTGTGTAGAGGGCTTTGACTTACGCTTGACAAGAACTGTTCAAAACAGGGTTTTGGAGTCTCGTAGTAGCCTTCCCGGACCGCATTCTGAATAGCTGGAATGTAGTTTATAATGAAGTAATCCTAAGAAGTTTTATTTTGCTAAAATAGTAAATAGCCATGTTTATAGCCAGCAAATGTGACTGACATGGCAAGTTCTCTAATATTTCTTAAAGGTTGTGGATTTATTCACCCTGATGTCGAAGAAGAATTATCCGCTGCCTTTCTTTTACGATTTCCTTCATAAGGGTATTTATCGGCAGATCTTTTATTAGAGTTCCCCTCTGATGCAGTTTTCCGATGCCTTGAGCGTCTGACTGAGCTAGAACTACTACTACTACAGCTGCTACTAGATCAATTACTAGTCCTCTTGGTTTTACCCATTCTGATAAATTTCAAATAATATACGTCGTAAAAGTATATATGAATTACTAACTACAGTAGCTATTAACTGGGTCCTGAAACTTACGCAAAAGTATCCAAATTACAAAAAAAAATTTAAACTATTACTTCGGGAAAGCAATGTTTTCTTAACAATAAAAAAAAATAAAGCTGTAGTTTATTTTAACACAATACTATACCCAAAAAGAATAAATCCCAATTCACTTAACACTACGTAGAAAATTATATAAAATGTTTAGCCAAACTTAATTTAACTAAAACACAACTTCGTAAAAGCTATGTTTTTTTTTTTAATTGTTAGCAACGAAGAACTGACACTAAAAGCACTATAGGGCCTTTTAGATTCACCCCACACCTGAACTGTAAACACTCCTGAAAATACCCTCCGATATTGAACAAGAAATCAAACCTAAATGATTTGGATTAATTATATATTTAAATTGCATAGACTTCCTGAATCACCATATTGATGTTATTAACCAGACAGGGTGACTACACAAGTGTTCAACACGAACGAACAATATAAGAAATATGGTTCGGATTTTTTATATTAATAGCTTTTCGAGGGATAAGAAAATATGAAACGATTATAAACCAGTTTAATTATTTCAAATTTTAGCTTAGTTATAACATTAATAATAATGCATAGATATGCTAAAGGCAGATATACTAAATTAAATGACCTAACTAATGGAAACATACAACGTGTATTGGTAAATCATTCAGAATTTCGACAAGTAGAGCTTTGACCGGAATCCATTGTAATCCGCCTGTTTGGAATGTGTTTACTGGAATCGCCACCTCACTAACCTGGTTAAAAATATAAATAAAAAATATATTTAAACAAAGAATATAACTTACACCTAGATGAATAATACATGATCTTAATGTCAATAATGCCTGGCGCATCGTGTTGTAATTGGCTGGTTCGGAAGAGGTCTTGTTTACAAGGAGATTAAAAACATAAGTTCCAGGATATAGAGCAAAAGATACCACCCCGCCCAGAGAGAGTTTCTTAATTCTATCTTCAACTGGACAGTAGTATCTGAAAAAATCACACATTTATGTTTAAATCACCTATAAAAAGTAATCATATATTTAAGTTATATATTACATATCATAAGGAAACATATCCCAGATCACAGCAGAATCTAGCGGCACACAATACACGACAGATAATCCACAAACTTGGTTGCTAGTGCATTCATCTAGTACCATAGGACCGATTGAACGTAAATCATATTCAGGTATTGCTGCCATGGCTTTCCGTAATCTACTGCTTTTATTTTGCACTAACTGACACAAAAATTAGATAGTTATTATAGACACTATGTTATAAATGCCCGGCATATATTTAATTAGGTTAGGAATTATTATTTAAATACTAACTTCGTACTACTCTGTGATAATGGAAGTGTTTTCGTTTCATATAATCTGTGGACTGTAACGTTCGCTATACAGCTGACATTTTTCCGCCTAAGGCGTCTTTCGCCAAAGAATTTTGACGTATACGAACAAGAAGCGACATTCCACGAAATATACAGTGTTTTCGTAGATCCAAATTTTATGACCTTCAAATCAATTTTGGTCATCAGTGCGCATGATTACCAATGAAAGGCGTAGGTAATTTCCATTTAAAATAATCCATAGGCGGCGTCGATTTTTTAAAAATTGAAAATTAAGTTATAAATTTAATTAAAAAAAAGAGGTATTTTATTATTTATAGGTTACCGTAAATGTTAATACCTATGTCTACGGCATTTTATGTTAATTTTAGATAATTTAAAAGTTTTATTTATAATAACATGATGAAGTTTGTTATTTAATCTTGCTAGGCAATGAACGAGAAACTTGTCCCTCAAAGATTGTTAATGTTAAAATTAATTTGAATATAACAAATTGAAAAAGCCATATCTTCAATGAATCGACACTGTCGATCAATTTTATCAAGCAACAGTATCGACCGACAAACTGAAAAGGCTCTGCTTATCCACCTTAGGTGGAGGAAATCGATTATGACTTAAAACCCACGCTGTTGAATGACAAAGTCCATCGATATTGTTCACCCAGTTAGGACGTACCTTAATATATACAAAATATGCAAAGTAACTTTATGGAACTCGAAGACCTACCAAACTCTTGAAAAATTCCGCCTATTTATTTAATTTATATGCAACGTAGCATGTTTCACTTATTTCATAAATAAGTTACATAAACTTTTGATAAATAAAACACACATAAAATAGTGAATATAAATTTTATTATAAAAAATATATAAAAGTAAAATATATAAATATAAAAAAATATATATTACATAAAACACAAGAAAATAAAATTAAAATTATTCATAAGCCTTTAGCAACTTGTACATAGAACGATTGCAATTTCATAGTTTACACTTGTAGAAGAATAAATAATCTTGTACACTTGTAGAAGATAGATATATTCATACATACTATTTCTGACAGGCTTATGGGTAAGCATATAACCAGAGGTTGATAGTCTGATGGGGGTACTGGCCTGGGTTGTCGGTGGCTGATGACCGTGGTTTGGAACCCACGTTAAGTTTGCCGATGCGTCTCTAACCTCAATCCCTAAACCTCTATAAAAATTAAACAAACATATTATTACTAAGGCTATAATGCAGTGTAAGAATTTTTTATACAAATTTTATAAACTTAATATGTTGATCTACAAAATAAGTTTGAAACATACAGTCTTGGAAAATTTGTACAAGGAGGTTCAAATGGAATTTCTATAAATAATTTAAGAAATTGCTTGCTAATATGCGGCAAAATGGATTTTCAAAATGTTGAAAGTTAAATTGAAAGTTAGTAATTGACATTATATAAGTGCTAAATTTGAAGAGATTTACCACTAAACACCAAATCACTTCTTTGAACTTCTCGACGCACGTTTCGTTAATCATGTTAGCATCATCATGAGATGATTTAATCTTATTCTAAAACTAAACTATGTTCTATTTATATGAAAACCCTACCTAATGAAGCGTGTAAAAATCATGAACAGTGAAGTTTACTTAAATTACTAATATTTATACTGCGGTCATAAATTATTATATTTATACTGCATAATTATTTATACTGCGGTTCCTATTGCATGTTGGACAACACAAGATTTTTATTCCTCCCATATCTAATGTTGTCTAGCCCTCTAGTTAATTGGGCATGAAATGGTATTACCATGAATTTATTTGTGTTCTTATCCTTTTGAAAAGTCGAAGATTCTTTCAATGATTTTCTGAACTTATGTTTAATTTTGTTCTTATTATAACCATTCACTTCAGATACCTCCCTAATTAATTATAATTTTATAATTATAATAATTATCTTTATTTAAAGGAAAATTAATTAATGTATTTATCATAAAATTTAAACTAGCCATCTTATTTTGGAAGCTATATTTGAACCGTTGGGAATGTATCTCGAAGTGGTGATGTTTTTTTCTAAAAATATCAAAATCTAACCTATTTTTATTGTTTCTACTGACTAAAACATCCAGAAATAGTAAACTATCGTTGTTTTCGAGTTCATGCGTGAATATTATATTCTGGGATTTACTATCTAAGTTTTTAATACAATCATCTAAGTTTTCATTTTTCGAATAATTGGTCATCCACATATCGTCATCCACATATCGTAACCACACCATAAAGGACCTATTCCGTTCAGTCAACTTTTTTAATTATTAATGTAAGGCTTAGTAAACTCCACGGTTCATGATTTTTACACGTTTCATTAGGTATGGTTTTCATATAAATAGAACATAGTTTAGTTTTAGAATTAGATTAAATCATCTCCTGATGATGCTAACATGGTTAGCGAAACGTGCGCCGAGAAGTTAAAAAAAGCGATTTGGTGTTTAGCGGCAAATCTCTTCAAGTTGATTGAAGAGATTGTCCCAATGAAACAACAAATGGCGTTCATAGTAAAATATTTATTTTGAAAAGAATCGTGAAAATAATTATAAAAACAATTTTTATCAATAATGACTTTTATTTATGGTTACATTGTGAACAAGCTGGAAAGTCACTTTTCCTGCATCTACAAACCGGTCTTACATGAACAAAAGAGCATTTTCGGCAAATTTTCGAGGATAATAGCTGAATCATTTTAATGGTTGTAATAACTCACTCTCACTTTTTTATCCCCAATTTTTTGGTGAAATACTCCTAATCATAATTGCACTTGCAAGTACACCCTTTTTTTATTTTAACAGGAATACATCACTTTATCTATAAAAATATTATATTTTATAATGGTTTTATAATTTTTTCTTGTTTATGTTAAATAATCTAGCCATTGAAATAGAACGCTATTGCAATTGATAATCCCAAACTTTCTTGCTAACGCGGCCTCCCAATACGCATGTCTGTAGAGTGAGACGGTCTGATCTCAAGCCAGCGGGTGCTTCGAATAAGCGTACAACTGCCATTGGCTCCAACAGTTTATGGTTCGATTAGACCTAAACACTCCTCCTATTTAGCTTTGCGGTCTTGACAGAATGCGCTTTGTCAGAAGTAGCTGTGGCGAACATTTGCCCGGAAATTATATTCAAAAATTAATGCCACTGAATGTTATTATATTTCACATAAAATAAATGGCTTTTTTAAATTAGGTTTTTGCTTTTTTGAATTTAAAGTTCGATAGCACTAAAAACATTACCCTATATTTTCAGAGACAATTATTTGACAATTTATTACATAGTCTAACATTACACCTCTAACAAAACTGAAGATAGTGTCAACAGCGCCAGTGTTGACTTCACACAGAAAAGACTTCAGACACCGTACAACCAATATTAGTGATCCGAACACCAGTCACCTATATCTCTTCATGTCCAGACGAAGACGAAAATCAAAAAATCTCCGCTAATGAAGATGGATATCAGTAGATGTCCTCTCGATCTAAAAGACGTAAAAAGATCAAGCGTCAGCTTCCAAGGCAAGTCAGCCTTTGGAAGAGCCGATCGACTTCCTTCCGTCCACTTCGTTTGCCAAAAATGAAGAACCGCCGAAGGCACAAGAACCAGTCGAAGAGACAGCAGCATCGTCAACTGCTGCCACGACCAAACCTAAACCAGTAGTCCTGCAGAACAAATCAATATTCCATGATGTCATGTGCATTCTAAATAAATCCAAAATAGTTGTCGGACCAGCTAAAACGAGGCCGGACGGAGTCTTTATGGTCCTCGAAACGAAATCCGAACGAAAAGCCATCATAGAACTTTTCAATGAGAGAGAGTACCCGTACTCGACACCAACCGGGGCGTGCTAGAAACCATTCCAACTGAGGATGACAAATCAGGGCTCCAACAAGTAACTGTACTTCGTAATGAGGAAAATATCCTGAATACAATGCACTTCCAGCCCTTCAGAGTGGAGTGTTGATTTCTTTTCAACACTTAACTCCGCTACGAAGACCCAGCCGTTGCAGTGTCACCAAAATCAAACCAAGAAAACCATCCCAACGTCGTCGTTTTCCAAGTCAGAGAGCGCTGGAAAACATTAGAGCTCTGTCAACCAAGCAGAGCAAAATCAACAGCAAGTAAAAGCCATCGCCGAACTTGCGAACAAGCTTCAGAGAGTACTTTTCTCCTGCATCACAGTCAATAAACACCAGAACTAATGTCGACGGAAGAATCTGCAAGATTTAACCATAAAGCTCAATCCACGTCCAGAACGAAACTCAAGAAACGTGAAATCTCTCATAACCGATCTACGGAATTCGATTCGAATTCAATCAACTCGATTCCGAATCACCGAAGATTTTCTCATTAAGCTCCGAAATCTACCAAGATTTCAAATAACTACCGATCAAGTCGGTACCTCCAGGCCTACCGAGAAGCCCCCAAACAAACAGCGTCATGAAACAACGCAAAAAGAACCTCATTAGATACAGATAAGCGTCTCAGGACTAGCCTAAAACCAGTGGCGGCTCGTGGGGAAGGGCTTTGGGGCGCCGCCCCTTCACCTTTTAATAAACGATTTAAACAGTAAACGATTTTTTAGAGTAAAATACCATATTTTATTTCTAGTATAGGATTTCAATAGCACGAAAAGTAAAAAGGAGGAAGGGCAAAAAAACAAATCAGCGCACTATTTTCTTCTACGCCCTCCCTCTTTGAAAACCCCCGAGCCGGCATTACCTAAAATCCTGATTAATAAGTCGAAGTTGCGGATAATCTCTCGTTAAAAATAAACTTGGACCTGAAGTAACAACCTGAACCATATGCACGGGAGCATTGCCTTGCTGAAATAAAAAATGATCGACATTTCCTAGTTATGTGTGCCCTAGTTATGTATGAATTATATTTAAGTCATGACTGTTCATTCAGAAATGAAAACGAAATCTTTTTTCATACTCGATTCCTGTCCAACTCATAGCGCTACCATCAGCCCCCACTTGTCTCTTTAAGAAAAACATTTCTTCTTTCCTCAAGCTATGAGCAACATAATTGACACATGTTTTACTATTACTAACATAAAATATTATTTCACTCTAAAATTATAAAATATAGATATTTTTCTAGTGAAATATGGTCTTTATAAGTGATTAAATACTAGACAGCTAGCGGTGAAGCGAGTTGTTAAATAAGAAAAAATCTAATCCGCAGGAATATTTAAAATCCTGTTAGCGTTTTAAATGTGTTACCAAATGTTTTCCTATTGCGCATGCGTATCCACTGACGGCCCAGCTATTCCTGAAGGTGGTTTTATCGAAAAATTTATAGTTGTTTGTGCATGTTTCTATGTGTTTATTTTACAGAATCTTGTAGTATAAAGGTTTCTAATCAAAATGTCCACGACGATTGAAGGACAGTCCGATAAGTTCATCTAATTATGGGCAAATCTAATTTTAGATATATATTGTGATGTAGATGGATAGTCAACTTTAATTCTAGTGTCAGACGAGGCTCCTGGGAGGCGTGAGCTTGCGCGTCACTTGACCAAAATCGAACCATTTTGATCATCGCGCCACTCAGGAGCCCTTGTCCGACCGTGGCTTAAGAAGGGTGGGATTATAGGGAAAATTATTTTTAAATATAATCTATGTGTTTATTTGAATTAAGTTGTTTATTATATAAATATTGATATAATTATTCATTGTAAATAAAAATACTGGACTGTTTATTTCCGATTGCAATTTTTTTACAATATACCTTATAATATTATAAACGTTCAACTGCTATACAATTAATATAATAGAATAAATAATAAAATGTAAGCACTTGTTTCAGCAACGCATTAATAATTTAAAAAATAACTTCTATATGCTAATGTTTATATATTCTTATAACCACAAAGAATAACCTTTATTAATGACTTATAATTGGTTATTTTTTTAACCTAACAGAATCGCCATTGCAAGAACATTCTAAAAAACAAGAGTTAGCTTAGACCTAGAAATAGGGGAACGAAAACGACCTAGAGATTACTATTTTCGATTAGCCAGTGAAAGTTCAAAAGCTTCTGAAGATGACACAGAAAGTATTTGTAGTTTACAAGATAAAGAAACTGGTAGGAACTCAAGGGACCCATTGTTCAAAAAGGACTAATTGTAATAACTATTTTAGATGTTGTAAGAGATACTTCAGATACAGAATCGCAAAACGATGAATTGCAAATCGACAAAGATGAGGCAGAGCTTGAATATGAAGTTGCTAGCTTATCAGAAAATGATGTTAGAAGATTTCATGTGTCGTCTAGTGATCCCGAAGTAAGATTTTGGTTTGTTAGGGTTGTATTAGTGTTGAATAGTTATATTGATCTGAAAAATAACCTAACTTTTTAATTTATAATAGTATTATTCTAGTTTGATTTAATATTGAATCTATGACTAGTGTGATCTATTTCAAAATAAATTATAGTGCAAATATTTGTTACATTATTATAGTGTGCAAAGGCTGGTTATAAAACTAATAAATAGGCCCGTTCATTTTTGGGATCAGTTGCGGCTTGTGGGTTTTTAAAGTGGGAGGGCGTAGAAGAAAATAGTGCTGCTGAAGATTTATTTTGTTTTCCCCTTTCTCCTTTTTATTTTCCGTGCTATTGAAACCTCATACAGGAGGTTAACCAGGAAAATGAGTTAAATGAATGAAACTGAACGGACATAAAATATGGTATTTTGCTCTAGAAAATTGTTTACTGTGATAAAGGCTGGAGGGGCGGCGGCCCCTCGCCCTCCCTCACGAGCCACCACTGATTGAATCTATGACTAGTGTGATCTATTTCAAGATAAATTAGTGTAAATATTTGTTACATTATTATAATGTGCAAAGACTGGTTATAAAACTCATAAATAAGGCCTGTTTATTTTTGTATACAGTGTCTCGTTAAGGTGTTCTTGTTTTGTAGAATATGGTGTTAACACCAGCATCAACTATGATATGCCAGAGTGATCTAGAAGTAGAAGTAACTGATTGTGAGAATTCAGAGAGCTCTTCGGGTGAAACGTATTTCGAAAGGATGTGTTTTTCCACATGCGCGCAATGTCGGGTCGAACACGATAACCCTATGTACAGATATTGCGAAAAGTGTTTCCAGGTAGATATTCGAGATGTGGAATGTTTGGTGGCAGATCAGTTTGGTTTTGGATGAAAACTATGCTATTTTACTATTCTATACTGTAAAAAACTTTACTGCCTCAAGATGTCCCCCCAAAACTATACAGATCTTCTGCGAAACCCTCCACGTGTAGTGGTGTAAAATCGCCCATTAGAATAATTACTGTTATGTGGATTTTGCATTATTCTTTAAAAAGAAAGACTAGAAGCCTACTAAGGATTAAACAAATGGCAATTCATGAAGACATTTTTCGAAATTTGACTTTGTGTGTTTCTTAAAATATATAGAATCTGTAGAATAAAAAGGGTTCTTTAAAGGACCTGGGGTGTTAAGATACTGGGTCATGTTAATATGGACCATGTTTCAGGGGAATATAGCTGGAAAAATAAAGGTTTCTAGTAACTGTTGTGTGTCCACATGAGATTGTGGAACCCAGCAGTTGGGTATATAACATTCAGCTAATGTTGCCTCACTGGACAGTCCAAAGAAATCTAACACGATATGTATACGCCATTCAGCGGGAAGTCAGCGAAAGTATGGGTTGTTGACTGTGGATAGGTCTCCCTATTCTTGCCGAGAGTTGCCCTTCGATTGAAGGGATGGGCGGAGCTCGTCTCCAGTCATGCAACTAACAATTATGTATGTTTCGAGGCTTCCGCGGTCGGTGTTGTTAGAATTACTAGGTTCTTGAGTAGAACCGCGTTTTAGATTTGTAAAATCTCGACATTTCGGCTTCCACTTTGAAGCCAGTATAAAGCGAATCTTGTTGTTTTGCCCCGAGGCCTCAATCCGCCTACTTCCCAGAGTTCACAATTAGAAAAATAGTTGTAAATCTGGCTGTAAGTAAGTAGTAACCTTTTCTAGTTGTGAACCCTGGGGAGTATTCAAATTTAGGCCACGGGGCAAATCAACTAGATTCTCTTGATAATGGTTTCAAAGTGGAAGCCGAAACGTCTGGTAATTTTGAAATAACGGGTAATTTTGAATTTTGATAGAGTGTCCGAACTTCCGATTATGTATTAAAAAATGAGATATGCAAATCAGTTAGTTATTAGGTCTACAAATAAATTTTGAGTCTTTTTTCCATAAAATCAATATTTAATTATACAAAATCAACATACACAGCAGTCTTGAAAATAATCTCCATCACTTTCGATACATTTCTACCATTTCTTGGGCAGCTGGCTCCCTACTCGGAAAAACGATTGTGGTTCTGATTCCATGAATTCGGTAATAAAATTTTGGACCTTTTCGATATCTCAAAAGTACGTATCACCAAAATAATGCTGCAGAGAATGAAACAGGTGGAAATCTGAAGGGGCCATATCTGGAGAATAGGCCGCATAAGGGAGAACTTCCCAGCCCAAAGTATCGATAAGTTGTTTGGTTGCTGCACCCTCATGGGGACGTGTGTTATCGAACAACAGTATCACCTGCCGAGTTTCTTTGTCAGTATATGATCGTTTTCGTTTGATTTCGTCACTTAAACGCGTCATTGTTCTTGATAACACTCAGAAGTTACAGTTTTCCCGGGTTTTAGGAACTCAATGTATAGCACTCCTTTCATATTCCACCAAACACACTGCAGTACTTTCTTCGCGTAAATATTCGTCTTTGCAATTGATGTTGATGGTTCTTCGGGATAAACCCATGCTTTTCTCTTTTTAGGGTTATCGTATATAACCAACTTCTCATCACCTGTCATGATTTTAAACCGGAAATCCTTCTGTTTGAATTGTCTTCCAAAGCAGAGCAAATCATTTCTTTCGCTTCGAGAACACTGATTTTAGCTGAAAAGCGAACAGAATACAGTGCCTCATGTGGTTGTCGGACGATATCGTGCTCACTTGTGACATTTGTAAGGTTATGCCGTGCAGCAAAGATTTCCTATACGGTTTTTTTGTATGTTAATGATTGATACTAGGAATTCCCAAAGCAAAATTTGAACTTAAAATAATGTTATAGTTCATTAATTCGGAGAGGTCAGTCTCATTTGTATACCTAATACTTATTGTCTATCTTGTATACATTGTAAGGACGTTTTTGATTATCGGCCATAAGTAAACACAAGTAGTAAATATAAGGGAGCACCTCCTCATCTTCTCGTCCGTTTTACTCTCTCATTCGTAGCTTGACTGGTATGGGAACACATCCTCCTCATCGTCTCGTCCGTTTTACCCTTTCATTCGTATATTGACTCGTATGGGAGCGCATCCTCCTCATCGTCTCGTCCGTTTCACCTTCTCATTCGTATTTTTCCCCACTATATTTCTATTATCCCCGCCCAAAATTTTTTATATGAGATTGCTCCTCCTCCGTTTTACCTTTCCATTCGCGTTTATCCCCACTATATTTCTAACATCCCTACCTAAATCGTCTGGTCAGATGTGGCATAAATAGTCGCAAAAGAAAACAAAGTAATCAGCCTCAGTTCAGAACAAGCGAATAACCTCTAAAAAAGTAAACATAAGTGATAATATCCACATAAGTGAAGTGAATCTATTCTACCCAAACAAAGAACCATAAAGATAATCATACACAACCAAACACATCAAGGTAATCAGCTTCAGTGCAGAATGAGTCAATCACCTGAAGAAACTATATTACAACTCTCTCAACAGTCAAGTGTATCTGTTCAACAACAGGAAGATATTAGAAGATATTTATTAGAGTCGCCTCCCAGGGATGAAGAAATCGTAACGATTTTCAGAAATAAAAATGAAAATAAAATATATTTATCAGAGTCTCCTCCCAGCGAAGACAAAATCGTAACGATTTTCAAAAATGTAAATGAAAATAGAAAACATTTATTAGAGTCTCCTCCTAGGGAAGAAGAAAGTGTACCAATTTTAAAAAATCTAAATGAAAATATGGGAGTCCTTTGCGCTATTTGTTACGATACATTCGATTATATCGAAACTTGGATGCCAAATACATGTTCGCATTTATTTTGTCTAAGATGTATCTTAACATGGAATGATGTATATTGTCGTCCAATAATGGTAAAAAAATGTCCAATGTGTCGTTCATATTATACTTAGTACAAATTCGAAAAAATGATATTACTGTATAACCTTTTTTTTTAAAAAGAGGATTTAATTGGTAAAATAACAAATAGATACTTATCATGTTATTTATAATATTAATATAATTTATAATTTAATTTAATTTTAATAATTTACTATTTAATCTAATATTAATATTAATAATAAAATATAAAGTAAAAGTTGTATATATGAAATTGGTTGTGGATACAAAACTGTTATATACGAAATAATAGATTTATGAAGTTATGGTTGTTCATATATATTGTTCAACTATACTGTCTGTGTATACTGTGTGTATAGTTGATATGTAATAATAAAAAGAAAACTGTCTTTGTATTCTGTGTGTATAGTTGATATGTTATAATAAAAAGAAATTTTTTATATAAAAATAATTACAATTATATTGGATAATGCACATATTAATAAATGATTTATGTTCAATTTTTTTTAATGTTTACACAAAATTGCACATTTAATAATGTACACATACAAAAATATTTCAGGTTCGATTTAAACAAACACTTTCACTTTTCTGTTACTTCCAATTGTACAATTACACCAAAAAAAAGTGATAGCGAATATGTCATAATAAAAAAAAACAATATTTATATAAAAATAATTACAATTACATTGGATAGTGCACATTTAAACATTTATAATGACACAAAAGTTATAAAGAATTAAACGTTAATATAGATAGGCCGGCTAGCGATATATATATATATATATATATATATATATATATATATATATATATATATATATATATATATATATATATATATATATATATATATATATGCAGATTTCTCAAGGTTTGTTACATTGCCATCCTTTGTCTGACCGTTCAACCGAACCCAGGTAAAAATTAATTTTATCGACGAAGAGACGGCGGAGGGGAGGGGAAGTAGACTTAAAAAGAAATCGAGACAGGTACCTTGTAAGGTTGAATGACCTTATAAGGTCGAGAACGAAACTTATAATAATGTCGAAATGCAGCGAAATGGTGGGGGGAAGAAAGAAGTGAAACAATATTCTTAACGATACAGGTGTTGTGTCTTCTTACCGCGTGTCTTCCATTTTGTGTGTTGTGTTTCTGATTGGTAAGGTCCTATTATTGAAATACCATCTTTTATTGTAGATAAAAATTTCTAAGAAATCTAGAAGTCAATATCAAATATTAAATCTTAAGGATATACATTTCAAAATTTTATTGATTATATCGAAATTAATCAAGAGGATGGACGATAGTTTGAATATGTAAAGAAATGTTTTGATAAATTAGCGGATTCATATGAATAAAATTTTTAAATTTTTTGTTATTTTAGATAAAAAGAATTAATTTTTATTGTAGATAAAAAAATATTTCTAAGAAATCTAAAAAATCAGTTTCAAACATTAAATCTTTAGGATACGTCTTTCAACATTGTATTGATTATATCAAAATTAATCAAGAGGATGGACAATAGTTTGAATATGTAAAGAAATGTTTGGATAAATTAGTATTAGTAAATTCTTTTTACTATCCTTCTTATAAAATTCATTCATAACCTACCAAATGTTCAAATATATAACATAACTAATTTTCTAATAAAGTTGAAAACAAATAAAATATTTATAATATTCTTTTAGTTAAATAAGTTCTCAAAATGTTTCATTGCACCAAATGCAACAGGTCTTTCAATCGCAAAGATAACGTCCTACGACATTTAAAATATAGCTGTAGAAAGTCTTCATTTTTAAACCTTTGGAATGGAAAATCCAAAGTGAACTCTGAAAAAGGTAAGAAAATTGTATTCGACTGGTTTATCACATTTTTTTTTTAAAGCTAAATAAATACTTCTTTTAAAGACAAATATTGTGACAATTGCAAGAAAAACATAAAACAAAATCTATGGGCTGGACATCTGCGATCGAATTCCCATAAAACGAACTGTCAAACCCAACTGGAGATAGGGGTGCAAATTATTAAATCAGCATTTAAGGAGCGTGTAATATCATAGAGGATTTCGTCAGCAGAACATTTCCTAGATATTAAAAGTTATTTTCAACATCTGGAACACAAAATTTTACGAATTTTTAATGAGGAACTCAAGAAACACACATGTATCAAGATTAATATGGAGCTCTTCGGTTTCTACTATAATCCCACCGGTGACAATTATGATGTGAAATCATTCAACACCCCATTTCAAGTCATTTCAGTCAGTTCTGAAATGAGGGATATAATAGATAAGCTATTGATAATTATTGATAAAAAGGTTGATGAGTTTGCTGAAAAAGATTCAGGTAAGCATTTCATATTGCTTTTAAATTTGAGAAAATGATAATATGAATTTCCTTGTTTCAGGATGGATTCTACTTAATCTTGTTTACTTAGAGATCAATATTAACAAATTCAATCCCTTGAGGGCATCATCGTTCATTGAACTTCCCAATGACATCGTGAGACGTAAAGCTGTGGTCAACGTAAGAAACAATGATGAATATTGCTTCGCATGGTCAATAGTGGCAGCTCTTCACACTCCAATAGGTCTTGAATTTGATATGTCATCATACCCACATTATTCGACAGTTTTAGATATTACAGGTATTGATTTTCCTATATGTTTAAAAGATATAAAAAAATTTGAGAGTCAAAACAATATTTCTATTAATGTTTATGGTTTGGAAAAGGTTTTTGACAAAAAGTCAAAAAGTAACCTTGAATATGAAGTAATTGGACCTCTATATTATTCAAATGATAAAAAAAATGTTCATGTCAATTTTTTACTAATTGGTGATGAGGATGGAAATTTTCATTATTGTTACATTTCGGATTTATCCAAATTAACTTACAAGCAAATAACTAACCATCGTGGAAAAAAATATTTCTGTGATGGTTGTTTGCAGTATTTTCAAACGGAAGAAAAATTACAGCTACATACTAGTCATGATTGTGATCATGTTCTTCTTCTTCTTCTTGTCCTGGAGGTTAAGTTGACCCGAAGGCCCTGACTTGTATTCACTGATTTTTCGAACGTCACGACAATGTCGCTTGTTCGAAGGGTTTTAGCTGCCGTCCTTTAGGCATGGAGGTGATGACCGAAGAGGATGGTCATACTGGGGCAACGGCCGGCAATGAAGCTGCCGTGGCTCTGATTAGCGGATTGTCCGAAAGGGACGCCGTCGCTAGGAATTTGTCCAGAAGTCTGGACAGGAATGTCTGAATCACTGGTATGTCAGTTTCCCGATGGATTTGCGCATTCCTTACAAACCATGGGGCACCTACTAACGTGCGAAGAACGCGTGACTGGAACGATTGCAGAATTGCAATCGACGTTGGGGGGAGGTACGGAAACCAGGCCTGAGATCCGTAGGTGAGGACGGATCGGACCATGATTTTATACAAGGTTATTCGGATGTTCAGCGATAGCTTACTTTTGCCGTTCATTAGGGGGTAAAGCAGACGAGCCATGGCTCTTGCTTTCCCGGTTACCTTCTTTAGGTGCGGCACCCACGTGAGGGCCTTGATCATGTTCGAATTAATTTACCTTCAAAATAACTAGTAAAAGATGAGTATGGAAATGTAACATATGAAAATATATTGAAATATGTTAATTATCAAAACAAATGGAAGTTCCTTTTGTTGTTTATGCAGATTTTGAATGCATTTTAAAACCTATAGAGCATATCGATGTTGATGTAGACTCAAATAATTCACATACCTTAAAGCAATTTGAACATATTCCATATGCTTATGCATATTATATTAAATGTTCGTTTGATGATAAATATTCTAAATTTGAGAGTTATAGAGGTGTGAACAGCGACCTAATGTTTATAGATTCTTTAGAAAAAGAGGTATTAAATTTATATCACCAATTTCTAAAGATTCCTAAAAAAATGAATTCTTTAACCGAATTAGAAAAAATTACACACAACTATACCACAAACTGTCATATTTGTGATAAACCTCTTTTAAGTGATAAAGTTGCCAATTATTGTCATATTACCGGGAATTATAGAGGACCTGCTCACTCATTATGCAATAAAAATTATAAGATTCCTAATTTCATTCCAGTGATAATGCACAACCTCGGTAATTACGACTCCCATCTGTTTATAAAGAAATTGTGCTCTAATAAAGAACAATTAACAGTTCTTGCACAAAATAAGGAGAAATACATTTCGTTTCAAAAACATATTCAGGTTGATAATTATTTCGATAAGTATACAAACACTTTAAATAATAAAAATCTATCGATGCGATTTATTGATTCTTTTCAATTTTTATTATTTTCGTTATCGAAACTATCCGACACTTTAAAAGATGAGCAATGTGTAGAAATAAAAAAAAATTTCAATGATGGGGAAAAATTTAAGCTTATTCGTCAGAAAGGTGTGTTTCCTTATAATTATATTGATGATTTTAAAAAATTAGAGGAAATAATTTTACATGAAAAAGAGAAATTTTATAATAGTTTAACGGATGAGCACATTTCTGATGAAGAATACAAAGGAGCATTAAAAGTTTGGGAATCGTTTGAGTGTAAATGTATTGGTCATTATTCAGATATTTATTTACTTTCTGATACATTACTTTTGGCTGATATTTTTGAAAATTTTCGAAAAACTTGTTTGTCCACATATAAGCTAGATCCAGCACACTTTTATACGTTTCCTGGCCTATCATGGGAAGCTTGTTTACGTTATACTGGAATACAGTTGGAATTATTAACAGATCCAGATATGTTACATTTTTTCAAAAGTAGTATTCGTGGCGGAGTGAGTTCTTGCATCAGCAGAAAATCGGAAGCAAACAATCCGTTTATTTCAAATTTTGATCCCTCAAAACCAAATAAATATATAATGTATTATGATGCAACAAATTTGTATGGTTTTGCAATGTCACAATATCTTCCGACGGGAGACTTTGTTTGATTAACAGAAAAAGAAATTGAAAATTTAGATATTTTTTCCATTTCTAATACATCTAGTATAGGATATGTTCTAGAAGTTGACTTAGAATATCCTTTAAGTCTACATGACTATTATAATGATTTCCCTTTTTGCCCTGAAAATTTTGTACCACCCATTTCAAAGTCAACAAAATTAATACCTAACTTAAATAATAAATCAAAATATGTTATTCACTATCAATTATTAAAACAATGTCTACAAAATGGAATAAAGTTGATTAAAATTCGTAGAGTTTTACAATTTTCTCAATCTTATTGGTTAAAAAAATTCATAGATTTGAACACAACATTACAAAATGAATCCAAAAATGAATTTGATCGTCATACATATAAATTGGCAAATAATAGTATCTATGGCAAAACTATGGAAAATGTAGATAGGAGAATTGATGTCAGACTTGTTACAGAATAGGAAAAAATAGAAGAAAAGATGGAGCTGAAAATTTAATTGCAAAACCATATTTCAAAGATCTAACAATATTTTCTGAAAATTTGGTTGCTATTCAGATGCAAAAAATACTAGTTACTTATAATAAACCAATATATGTAGGATTTTGTATTTTAGATATTTCAAAAACTGTTATGTATGATTTCTTCTACAATTTTTTAAAACCTCTATATCAAGAAAATGTTTCACTGCTTTATACAGACACAGATTCTTTTATTCTTGAAATTCTTCTTTTATTCTTTTCAGCTTATAAAACTTATGAAAAACGACTTTCCACTTTTAAGAAATGGAAAGGAAGGTTGAAACCAGCAATTTTGGCAGGAGCAGGATTTTACTATGTTTCAATTAGTGATGTTTGTAAATGTTATTATTGTGGAATTGAAATTTTTGATTGGTTATATAATGATTG
Organism: Cosmopolites sordidus; assembly: GCA_031761425.1. Lineage (NCBI taxonomy): Eukaryota > Metazoa > Arthropoda > Insecta > Coleoptera > Curculionidae > Cosmopolites > Cosmopolites sordidus. Next base: position 480,667 of record JARFXV010000243.1, read on the forward strand.
TCCTATCGAAGAGCATTACAAATTTGCTCGAACATTTAATTTAAATGAATGTTTATGGTTAAATAAATACAACATTAATCAAATATTCTCAAGAACCAATCAAAATATTTTTTGGAAATATAAAATATTGATGATTTTATTATCGATTAATGTATATCTTATTGTAAACATGTATTTAAGTAGGTTTATAGAATAATTTTATTTAAATATTAGTGTGCATTCTTCTTGGTTGGAAGTAAATTTATAAATTTTAAATAAATATTGAAAATATTTATTTTGTTTTAATGGCTTCCCAAATCCATTTTATCCTCCTTTATTTTATTTTCCAAAACATTATTTATGTTCATCATCCTCCCAGAGTAACACATAGTGAACTATGTTTTTCCAATGAAACAGACATCACACTTAATGAACATTGTCAGTTTATGAAAGTTGGTTTAATCAATAATAATACAATCAGTTTTATGCAACGAATAAATAAAGCAAATAATGCTAGTAAGTTTTTTAAAATTTTATATCATTATCCGAACCAAACCATTTTTGACACTAATTGGATCGAAAGGTCTGACTTAACAAATATCCATTTACAAACTAAATCACCCAACATCACCGAATCCGATGGTGAAGAATACAACACATGCTACATCTCTAATATTGTTAATGTTATATTAACTTCTGCAATGTTCTTATATGTTACAATTTTAATTAGAATTATTCACAATAAATGTCAAACGAATTTATTTGAAAAATAAATGCGAACAAAGTAGGTAATGAGCAGAAGTGTAGATATGAATAGGTGGGGATATGAATATTAAAGAAGAGCAGAGTTTAAGTTATTTCAATTTTGTTCAGTTAACATGACTACCAACTTCAATAAAAGCTCGGGACAGCTTCTCAACACAAAAATTTATTTTTTGAATAATTCTTTGTCAAAGTTTGTTCTTGTCGGTATCAGTGTGCAAGATTTTTCACCAAAAATTATAAGTGGTGGAAGAAATGGATTTTCAATTATTCTAAGTGAAGAAAATTGGAAAGATATTTACAAGCATCAAGGAGTTATTGAAAATTACTTCTGCTTCCCACAAATCGATCAAGATTTTTTGAATATAGGAAGCTTTAAACTGAATTTTGAGAAAATAAATAATGTTCCTATACTGAAAATTAAAAAAGAAGATTCATACTACTTGTGCTGAGGACAAGAGTCTTGGGACACTTTGTGGCGCTCGTAGGAAGTAGTGGATTATAGGATTTCTCTTATAAAAAGGCAAGAATTTCCATATTATTTCAATGTATTCCAAACAAATATTTCAATTCATGAAGGTGATTTACTTGGTAATGTTTATAACATTTTAACTCCAAAGCAAAATCCAAACAGTGAAAATGTTTCGACAATGTTGGAATTTCTAACAATATATCCTGAAGAATTGGAAAACAAGTTGAAGAATAATGCACTAAAAAGAAAATATTATGAAGAAATCGGTGAATTTTCGGGAAGAGCAAAATAGACTTTATGTGTTAGTGAAATGGAATTTTGCTTATAAGCAAGCTCGAAAAAGTGATCCGAGTACACATTATTTAGATAGGCTCCGGTTTGAAAAAAGAATAAATAATTGTAAACTTATTCTAGATCCAATATTAAGTGAGGAACATCGAAATAAAATGTATTTAACACGGTTTACTAAGAATTGTAGTTAACTTTATATTTAATAAAACTCTGTTATTTAATAATCAGCATTTTTATTTTAAAGTGAATAAATAAATTATACAACATATTTTTTATTAATCCATGTGTTGTGTTTTTTATCAAGTCCTAACCATTTCACATAAACTTTATTTCCTTTTCTTCTTATAATCTTTTCAACAAGGTATACATCGGTGTATTTCACTTTCTGTAATTCTTGTTCATAAAAGCCACCCTGAATGTCCTGGTTATTTTCATCTTGAATTAAATATGTCCTATGGTTTGTCATTTTAACTTCCTTTATGCGAAATATCTCATTTGACCAATTTGGAGCGTAACCTTTTGAAAATGCCTCTCGATACTTACTAATACGTATATGGTCACCAACTTTAAACTTGGGAAATTTTACATCTAATGTTTTAGCATGAGTAAATGCAAATCTTAAAATCATCTTTTCATTACGTTTATTTACTTCGTTTGGTTTCATTCCTATTGAAGAATGTTTGGTGTTGTTGTAATCTTTAACTATATCTTGTAAGATATTAAACCATTTGTAGTTTCCTTGCAAACTAAATATTTTCCACATTCTATTTTTCAATGTTCTGTTTACTCTTTCTATTACGCTTGCCTTTAAATTGGAAAATGTACTATAATGGTTAATTTTAAATTTTTGAATTAGTTTTTTAAAATGTTGTTTGAAAAAATCTGCTCCCCTATCCGTTTGCAAATTTCGTGGCGGAGTTTTTATATTTAGTAGAATTGTTTCCATAACTGTGGTAACATCCTTGACCGATTTTGATTTTAAAGGTTCCACCCAAACATATTTTGAAAACACATTGATGACCGCCAAAATATATCTATACCCCTTGTTAAATTTAGAATATGGTTGCATTTCAACCAAGTCTGCTTGAAAAAGATCATTTAACCCTTTTACAATTACCCTTCTTCGTTTATAATTTTTTCTTGCAGGTTTATGTAATTCATTAACTACTTGCTCTTTAATAGTGAACATGACTATAAATTTTTAAATTGTAATTGTATAATAATTGTCAATATAACTTTTATATGTTTTTTGCCATTCTTCTAATTTATTAGCTAGTGTCTTTTCATCATTTTCTTTTAAAAACTCATTAATTTTAACAATTTCTTTAATTAGATTATCGAAATATTCTTTAATTGTATTTGATATATAATGAGTTGTTTTAGTAGAAGAATTATTCAATTCCTTATCTATTTTATATAATTCTTCTTCCAATATTTTAGTTATAATTGGAATTGTATGTGAAAGACTTTGAACATATCGTCTTTCTACTAGTGGTATCTCATAAATTTGTCTACCCTTAAGAAAACTGTTTATAAGTTTTTCTTTGGTATTATCTATATTCTTTATATCCTTTCTTAGTTGTATAATTTTTTCTTTGTGGTTTTCAATTATTACTTCTCTAATTTTTGTGTTGTGTTTGTGTTTTGTGTTAATTAATTTTATCAATATCAGCGTTTAATTTTGTATCTTCTCTTTCTACATGTTTTTTCAACAATTCCAAACTTTCACTAATTTCATCAAATTTTGATTTCTGTAAAATCATTTTTATTTCAGAAATGTCACTTTTAAGTTTATTTATTTCTTTACCATTCATATTTCCTGCTGAAAAAACTGAAAAATTATCATCAAAAAACTTTATTTTCTTTGCGACGGTTTCGTTAATTGAATCGTTTTCATTTAATCTCTTATTAACATTTTTTATACTACCGTAGAAATCTTGAACTATTTTATTTTCAATATATTTCGCATCTTTTTTAAAATTATTTAATATTTTAGTTTCAATATTTGATAAGATCGTATTTTCCAACATTGTAGAATTCAAGGCGTTATGTTTAGATATATGACAACCAAATTTATCGACAGTCATGATTGGTTTTTTGTAAACAATTTTTTTTCACTTCTTTTTTTTTGTTTTTCTTGTTTTTATTCACTTCTGAGCTGTTATTTATAGTATAACCTTAGCTTCTCTTAATTCCTCAATTATAGATATAACTTCATTATTATGGGCTGTGTTGCCAGCATCTGTAGATGCTACTAAAAGACGCAGTCTATCAACAAGTTCATTTATATTATCCCAGTACACAAAATCAGTGTTTGATTTGTTTATTTTTAAAGTAAGTCCTTTACCCTTTTGAGTGGCAGCTGTTGCTCTAGTTGCTCTAGTTGCTCTAAAAGGAGCTCTAGGTCTAGCGAAAGCTTCAGTCAATCTTTCAAACGGGGTAATTGTTTTAGCTTTTGTAATTCTCTTTCGTTGTAAGTATGGTCCAATTATCGTAACATATTTGTATGATCCGTTTCCTTGTACTTGCTCGTTCGGATCAAAGTTTCTTCGATATGCATTAGTTCTTTTTAGAATGTCCATATAATGATCTAAATCTTCTTTCTTGTAACCAACAGGTTCTTTTTTAAAAAGTAATTCATATAAACCTGGTGTTCCGGGATATGTCACACCTTCCACTTTAATATCTTTACCAATTATTTCTAGAGACTTTTGTGTTAGACCCAAAAAAAATTATCTCTTTCGAGGTCATGGACTATTCCATAATTATGATCAAACTTAAATTCTGTATCTCTCACTCCGTCATCAATGTTCTGGGCAATTCATGAAAATCATTCAACCAATCCTGATATCCTGGACCACCAACATATGTTTGAACAGCTTGTCTGATCTGTTCCAAAACATCTGATAAATTTAAATTTTCTAAAGTGCTTGTTTTTGAAGGTGGTGTAGTTTCGGCAATAACGCTTGTTTCTTGAATATTAGGAATCTGACTTAAAGATCCCATCGACCTATTAAAAAATGATGGAGTTTCGGAAGGTAATATAGGAGTTTTTCCAGTTTTCTTTACTATCCTAGCTTTTGTAGGTGTTGAAGTTTCAAAATATTCTTCTTTTAATTCAGCAGGTTCTTGTTTCATGTCTATAGACTCCGATTTATCAATAGCGGAGATTAGTTGTTGTAATGGTTGTGTTAACGGTTTGTATGTTTGTTCCAATTCCGACTGTGCTGTAGAAGCTGCCAATTTCAACATATGATATTTTTCCTTTACTGCTTGCCTTGATTTTATTAACTCTTTAGCTAAACGTTTATCCATGTCAGATAAGATTTAAATGATGGATAGCTATAAAAATTGTGCTTTTTATAGGTATATGAAAGAATCGAATTTATTTCTATATCTGCCTTTATTTAATTCACTATCTTTATCAATCACAACAAATCCATATGACTCCTTCCAACAATTAGCACAAATATCTTTAAACTGATCAAATGTCATATCTATTATGCAATGATCATTATATATATATATATATATATATATATATATATATATATATATATATATATATATATATATATATATATATATGCCTTAAACTCGAAGAATCTTGTTTAAATAAAATTAACAAATTGGAATTTTCACGGATTAGTTGTTTGAGAATTGAGGAGTAGCCTTGAAATATGAAAAAACAATCTGTGTTTCTATGTCTCCCATGTGTGAAATAATCTCTAATGATAGTTTGATTTTGACAAGGAATATCATCAAAAATAATAACTGAGTTTGGTTTTATTTCATGTGGTGAAATAATGCTCTCACCATTGTCATATTCAAAATAGCCAATTTCTTTTATTGGTTTTAGAAGCGTACGCAAATATTCATATTTTGGCTGATCCAATAACTTTGAATAAACATAGACATTTTCAAATCTAATACCATTTCGATGTTCAAGCAATGTAAGCATAACATTAGTTTTACCACTTCCGCTACAACCAACGATCAAACCTCTTTTTGAACAGCCACCAAATAAGGTGCCATGTTTTCTAAATTGTTTATTTGAAACTTTTTCATCATGATTGTTTACTGGTAAAGAGAATTTTTGTTTTTCAAACCTCATACTTAAGATTACTAATAGATCTCTCAAGACGTAAAAGTATTTATACCAGAGAAATATCAATTTTTTATTAGTACACAAATAAACTCTAATGATTGTATGTCATATATTCTTTAATGATCATATCTCCGTCGGATAAAACTATAAATAGAACTCGAAGAAAAGGAACTATAAATAGAACTCGCAGAAAAGGATTTGGTTTAGTAAACAGATTAATAACTAAACTTCCGTTCGAGGTTCACATTCCAGGATATAATTATTGCGATCCTGGTACAAAATTGGAAAAAAGGCTAGCTAGAGGAGACGTTGGTATAAATCCATTAGATTCTGTCTGTAAAGAGCATGCCATAGCATACTCTCAATCTGAAGATTTGTCAAGAAGGCATACATCTGATAAAATATTAGCAGAAAAGGCTTGGGATAGGGTGAAGGCTAAGGATTCTTCACTTGGTGAAAAAATTGCTGCGTTAACTGTTGCTGGTTTAATGAAGGGCAAGAGAAAGCTTGGCATGGGCTTAAAAAAGAAAAAAGGAGGAAAACTCAATTCAAGAAGAAAGCGCATTATTCGAACTCCTAAAAAAATTGGAGGTTTTTTACCTCTTTTGTTGCCAATATGAGGAGCGTTGGGTGCTCTTGGCGGAGGTGCTGCAGGAATTGCCAAAGCTGCTAAAGAGCAATTGGAAGAAATGCATAGACATAACATAGCAATGGAGGGTACTTCTAAAGGACAAGGACTATTTATTAGACCGTATAAGGGAGGTAAATTAAAAAAGAGGATGATTAAAAAAAAAATTGATTTTCCTAAAAGAGCGCTTACAAAACTTGATATTATGAAATACGCAAAGTTGTTAAAATTTCCTGGCTTTAGGGGGGTCTTTATGCTTGATGAACTTCCAACAAAAATTGCTCTAAACGAATGTGGTATAGTTAATTTAGATAAAAAAACAAAATGAAGGATCTCATTGGACTGCTTACATTAAAAAGATAAAAAATGTTGTATATTTTGATAGTTATGGAAACTTAAAACCACCTCTTGAACTTCTGAAATATTTTAATTCAAATGGCGATGTGAATGTATTTTACACTTACGAAAATATAAAAAAATTCAATTCATACAGCTGTGGGCAACTCTCACTAAACTTCTTGCGAAATAATATATAAACTACATACATGTTGTAAAGTAGCATTCTTCTACAATGTCCACAACTATTGCAATATCAGGAAATAATTCTGTGTTATCCGCAGATTTTAATCCGCCTATATATTTAGATGATGGAAAACAATATTACTTGGGTTTAGCGGATTTTGAAACTTTTATGACTATCCCTAATATAGAAAAGGGACATAATAAACTGTATATAGGTGATAAAGTAATTGTTATTCCGGATGGCACTTATGACATTACGGATATAGAAACATATATAAAAGAGGAAATTAAAAATGTGTTTCCATTAGAAAGCGTAATTTTTTTATTAAAACCTAACGTTAATACTCTAAAATGTACTATAATGTGTAGTAAACCAATTAATTTTACAAAGGATGATTCAATAGGAAAAATATTAGGATTTAAAAGTAGAATCACTGAGGCATTTTAGATAGATCAGTCAGATTATGTAGCCAACATAACTAAAGTAAATGCTATTTGTATTGATTGTAATATTTGTGTTGGATCATTCAGTAATGGAAAACTAGTTCATATTATTCATCAATTTTATCCGACCGTAGCTCCAGGGTATAAAATAGTGGAATCTCCTCTACCCATATTGTATTTTCCAGTCAGCGTTAAAGCAATAAACAATATTACAGTTAAAATAGTTGATCAAAACGGAGACCTTATCAGTTTCAGGGGTGAAACTATTAGTGTAAGATTACATTTAAAAAGCAACGACATATAAACTGGTTGTTAGATATAATAGATCTCATATGATTCATTTTGCACCTATCACTGCTTCCAAAGTTAAAACTTATAAAAAGAAAAAGACTAAACATATGTTCAGTTTCAATTCCATCACCAACCAGTTAACACGAAAAAATCGTGAATTTCTCACATCGCTTGGTTTCAAAATTTTAAAATAATGAGCATATTGGATGAAAATCAAAATCTTTATGTAGACAACTCCATTGTTAGTTCAGAACATCACACATATCAACCATATATATCTTCAAAATTTGATTACAATGATGAAATACGTATACCAATCCAAGAACTTGATGCTTACACTCTACCATCAGAAAGCATCCTTTACATCGAAGGAAAATTAACTAATGTAGAGGGAAACTATATGAAAAAATTGCGAGTTACCAACAATGGTATATCTTTTTTATTCAGAGAGATCCGTTACGAATTAAACGGAATCACCATAGATGCTATAAGAAATGTTGGGTTAGCGTCAACATTAACAGGTTACCTCTCTTACAGTACGAATGAAAGTTTAAAATTGCAAAATGCTGGTTGGTTTCCAAATAGAAAAGAAGATGAGAGAATTTTAGTAGATGATAATGGAAAATTCTCCGTATCCATACCATTAAAATTACTTTTGGAATTTTTTGAAGATTATAAGAAAATTATTATGAATATGAAACAAGAACTAGTTCTTATTAGATCAAATAATGATTTAGATGGGATTTTCTACAAAGATGATGTGACACCTCCTTCAACAACTCTAGAAATTCCAAAGGTTTCTTTCGAAAAAATTTATTGGAAAGTACCTCACATTTTAGTTGATATTCCACAACAACTAGCTCTCACTAAAATTATAGATTCAAATAATGATATATTGGTAGGATTTAGGAGCTGGGAACTTGTAGAATACTCTTCTCTAACCGAAACAACTCGACACACATGGCCGGTAAAAACAACTAGTAAACTTGAAGCTCCCCGACATGTTGTGATTGCCAAGAAAATCGAAAAGGAACGGTTCAAAAAGATATGAGTCATTTTGATAATGTCGATTTGTCAAACATAAGAATATTTTTAAATTCTGAAAGATATCCTTACCATGACTTATATTTGAATTTCAAAGAAAACAAATTTTCTGCTTTATATGAAATGTTTGCCAACTTTCGCCATTCTTATTATGGCATTTCTAATGAGACAATATTTAATCCTGAAAAATTCAAAGAGATTTCCCCTATTACACATATTGATTGTACTCACCAAAAAGAAACTCTTCAAATGGGCTCCGTAGTAATGAGGATCGAATATGAAACAAATAGCCCAATTAAAAAGGATACTTCTGCTTATTGTCTTATTTTACACGACAAAATATTTAGCTACAACCCTTTAACAAAAATAGTTAAACAGTTATAAACTTTATCCCCACTCTTTTAATACTTAAATTTAATATAAAGTAAGCAATTAAAAATCTCAGTTTTAAACATGACATCTAACCTACAACTAAAAATACAAAACTTTTTTCTTGAAATCCAAGAACTTAAAGAACAAATTGCAAATTATTCAAGACAAAAAAGTCTTGTTAAAAAATTTGCTGAATTAAAAATATGAGACTGATTTTGGATATACAAGGATTTAAAGATGAAAGAAATATCTTTTTACCCAAGGAGCTTGCAGCTTTTGATGGACATAGAATATCTCATTATGTTTTTAAAAAACCATATCCGTTAGATTTTTTGTCACCTGAATGTCACAAGCCGGCAGTATGGTTAATGAAAAACCATCATTGTATTAATTGGAATGATGGACTTACACCACATCATCATTTTTCAACAATAATTGAAAAATTGACAAATGAAGTAGAATTTGTTTATGTGAAAGGAGGGGAAAAGGAAGAATTCGTGAAGAAATATTCGAAAAAACCTGTGATTGAACTAGATGAACAACCACCTTTACCTAAATCGACAGCAAAATGTTTTTCCCATTCAAAATCAAAGTCTGTGTGTGCATTATCAAATGTATTATTTTTATATGACAATTTTTTTATGAATGAATAAAATCCATAGAATATTTATTATATGTTTTATTTATTATTAATAAAATACTTACAAAATTATTACAAAAATTATTTTCTTTATATTATAATAATATTTCTTCCTCAACTAAATTACTATATGAGTATCTGCATTAAATAAGTTATTATTTGGGTGAGTGTTTTCATTGTCTGATACTTCTTCCTGGGGTATTCTAGCACTGTTAACAAATTTATTTAAATATGTTAGTTGACTCATAAAACCTAATTCTATCATTTCACAGAATAATTCTAGAATATCATTATTTTCATAATATTGCATACATGCATTTATTCCCTTTTCATATGTTTGTATCATATCATAACACACTCTTTCTACGTGTCTCAATCTTTGACAATTTTCATTAAGTAATTTATAAAATTCAGTATGAATGCAGATTACTGCATTAATGAATTCAATATTCTCACTCGACATCTTTTCTCTTTAAAACAACTTTTCCTGACTTTTTTTTGTAGAATGAGGTTAAGGAAGGAGTTCGTTTTTCTTGGCAATGTGCTTCTAACTTCTCTTGATTGTGGTGATTTGCAATTAAATCATTGTGTTGACTTTTTTTTGATATTTTGGAGAATAATGTTAACAAAGACGTCCCTTTTTCTTGGTAATGTGCTTCTAACTTCTCTTGGTAATGTGCTTCTAACTTCTCTTGGTTATGATGATTTGCAATTAAATCATTGTGTCGACTTTTTTGATATTTTGGAGAATGCTGTTAACGAAGAGGTTCTTTTTTTTGGTAATGTGCTTCTAACTTCTCTTGGTTGTAGATATATGTATAGTTATGTGTTATGTGTATGGTTACCCTTATGGTTCTTTGTTTGGGTAGAATAGATTCACTTCACTTATGTGGATATTATCACTTATGTTTACTATTTTAGAGGTTATTCGCTTGTTCTGAACTGAGGCTGATTACCTTGTTTTCTTTTGCGACTATTTATGCCACATCTGACCAGACGATTTAGGTAGCGATGTTAGAAATATAGTGGGGATAAACGCGAATGGAAAGGTAAAACGGAGGAGGAGCAATCTCATATAAAAAATTTTGGGCGGGGATAATAGAAAAATAGTGGGGAAAAATACGAATGAGAAGGTGAAACGGACGAGACGATGAGGAGGATGCGCTCCCATACGAGTCAATATACGAATGAAAGGGTAAAACGGACGAGACGATGAGGAGGATGTCTTCCCATACCAGTCAAGATACGAATGAGAGAGTAAAACGGACGAGAAGATGAGGAGGTGCTCCCTTATATTTACTACTAAAACACAGCCTATTTATAACATTTTACAGTTTCTAAGACAACTTTTACACTGCCATCCGAACTAAGCCGAGCAGAGCTTTGTTCTGCTTTGAGAAACAAACTTATGAATCTGTATGTGGCTATTCACATTGAACGACAAGGGCGTCCAAGCTGGACTGAGCCGTTTCATCTTTCAACTCTACAATTAACTCTGATTCAACAGGAGGATATAAATAATTGACTGTAGCAATAAATGATTTTGTAAGTTTTCTTCTATGTAGTATTTGACCTTAATCGACGTTTGTTTCATTTCAAAATTTAATGGCAAGGGGTTGTTGAACCCGACTGCTTCCTCAGGCCAGCATTACTGTTTTATTTTGAAAACGAATTCCATTTGTTTTGTTACAATAACTTATGTCATCCGTTTCATGATGTAAGAACTTCATTCACTCATTTATTTTGGTTATATCAATGATAACTTGGTAAGAGTTGTTCAGCACCACGGAGTAAATTTTAGTACTGAGCTCCTTAACGTCATATTGGCTTTAACACTATTAAAACCTGCAACTTCAGTTTATTCCGCCAACATTTAAGTCATTCATAAGCGTATTTTTATCGAGGGCATAGTTTGAGGGCATTTATTTGACAATCATTCACTTACCGGTTTGTTATCAGGACCGAAAGAACTTTTACCCACCACGACCTCGCAGGAGGAATCGAAAGCCCAGCGTAAATGCACCGCAACGCCTCAACACATCGTCCGCACAGAATTATTTGGGCGGAATGTCGCAGGATTTTGGTGCAGGATTTAGTCAGAATCCTCAGTTGAACTTAGAGAGCTTTCATGTCCCGAAGGATGCCAGCAGCAGAAATGGTGAGTGCTGTTTTTTTGCTACACTTTATTTTTCCAATTATGACTTGTACGGGTACAAGCTAATGTATTCAGTTTCGGTTGCTTTTGATAGAATAATGTGTTACATTTGCAATGTCTGAAAACGAGAATTTTCGTCTTTTTTGTACCTACAAATTTTGTACATACAAATAAACCAGATATTGTTTAAAATCATATATTTTTTTGAATTAAGTTAATGATTAATTGTTTATCCAAGTATGTAATGGTACATACTTTGATAAACAATTACCACAATTATCACAATCACTTCTTTTTTATTCGTCGACGCGCGTTTTTAGAAGCTTTTAATCTCATAGATTAAATTACTTGTTTTTGATGAAGTGGAACAGTCAGAATATAGAGTAAAGAAACTTTTTGAGGAAATGTATTAGGCGGTACTATCATTAGCAATAGAATCAAGGTCATTTTTCCAAATGGATTTTTGACAACTCAAATTTTTGGCAATATTTGGATAATATTCTTCAACCCATTGTGCATCCATTTGCCGATGTTGGTGAAAACTTCCATCTCATACACCACGACAACGCTCGGCCACTTACCGTGCGTGTTGTGACAACCTGGTTAATCAACCAGGGAATTGACGTATTCCCATGGCCAGTACAATCTCCGGACCTGAATCCAATCGAGCATGTATGTGACATACTGTTTAATACATTGGTTACAGTTTAACAAAAAAAAACAAACTGTGTTCTACATATAGGGTCGTCTTCTTCAATACCTTGTACAACTGTTCCTTGAAAATGCTATTTTTCTTCAGTATGTATGGTCTTCCAAACCTTCCATGTGCACAAGCAAAGAATACGAGCTGCTTCTCTGATGGTTGTGGTGGGATCTTGTTCTAGCACTTCCAGTTTCGTATTTTATTGTGTAAGCGATTTTCGAATTGGCATCTCATAGTTTGATTAGACTTGTTACAATGTGCATTGTGTGCTGTGCCTCATCGTTCAATATATAGGGTGGTTTTTTAATGCGTTGTCTGAGTTATTTTGTCTTCCAAGGCGTCAATCAATAGTTGGTGGTTTATCGACATAGACCAAAGATGTAACATAATCAGAAAGAAAATAATCTAAAGGTGTTAAATGACATGATCTTAGTGGTCAATTAATAGATTTTTTTTCATCATTTTGCGGCATTTTCGCACTTTTTTAGACATTTTTTGATATTTTCAACAATTTGCAGGCTTTCTGATGTTAAACATTTCATGGTGATGTGCCATGCGATACTGAAGAATTTTGACACTATTGGCGCACAAACTCACAGTTCGTTTGACAGCGACTCCTATCGGAAGTTCGGATATCACCCTTTATAAGAGGATACAAAACAAGAGTTAAAAATATTATATTGCAGTTTCGTGTCGTTTCATTTATCTTGTACTTTTGGAAAAAAGTGATAATTCTGGAAAATGTTTAATCTGACCTTGTAAGAGACAATTAGTATTTTAGTCTGTACTCATCAGATAGTGTTATTTTTAAAAATGCCTATATATTGAGATCACATTCGGACATCGGATCACATTTGACATATAGTTCTTTGAGACGATTTTATTACGCCTTTATATCTGCTTTTTGGACAACGCAAATTTCGTTTCTTGCTTTTTATTAAGCCATAGAGGATCTGCTTCGGCGTCCTAGTGTCCTGCATTATTTGGCAATGATCCAACCATCTCATCTGAGCTTTCACGATCTAGGATTCCATGCTCAAACTGTTGACTTATTCAACCTCTATATATACCTCTATACTGGTCTGATAGTCTTACAATTTCATTTTTAAGATTTTCCGGAGGCAGCCCTGATGAACTCTCTCAAGTTGTTTTATTTGCTCAGAAGTACATGCTCATGATTCAGCTCCATACAGAAGAGTAGGAATCCTTATAACATTGTAAACACTGTTGTTAGTGTGTTCCCTTAAGCCGCAGGTACTCAATACTCTTCTCATTAGATGTCCAAAATTAGCTCCAGTACACTTATACTATAAGTAGATAAGCAATGCCGGTTCTGGGCCACTTTTGACAGATTTCCCATGTTATTTCTTATGGAAGGGTTTAGGGCCAGAATTGGTAGTTTTTGTACATTTCAAGGCCATTCCCAGCTGTCACATTCTCATCGCAACGCATTTTCGAGCCCTTATTAAGGCCTTTTTTGCAGCATCCGAGCCCTTTTTCTTGAATCCTTAGTGCCTTTTTGACACGTGACTTTCTCTTAACGCCTTTTCGGCACGTCCTTTCTGAATCCTTAAAGTCCTTAGTGCCTTTTGGAAACATCATTTCTTGGCGGGCCTTTCAGTCTTTAGCGCCACCTGTTCGTCGTTCCGGCATCTGTAACCACCTACCTAACCTAACATAACCAACCTATCTGCTGTAACCTCTAAACCTAACCGAACCGAACCGACAGTCTCGTCAAATGCTTATTAAATAAATGAAAAAAGCCAGGGCTGCCGTGAGATTGGAACCAGAGTCCACCTCATCCAAAGTCAGAACACTTAGCCATACATCCACTAAGCATGTCTAAAGAAAGTGTTAAATAAGTGGTATATACGGTGCAAAATCGATCGATGCCCAAAAAAAATATTTGAATAAGGGTGATTTTTCAAGGATGTCTAGAGAGGGCGGCGGGGTACTGGGACACTTTAAGGCCGTTTTGACCATGTAAAAGAAGGTCCGATTGAAAGATCGTTATCAGGTGAAATGGCAAACAGCCGTTGTTCATAATAGTCTGGCTAAAAAAAACCATTTTCGGTCGACTGCTCGCATGGTTAATGTGTTTGTTTGGCAAAAGAGCCTTAAGGTCTGATTGAAAGATCGTCATCAGCTGAGATGGCAAAGCCACTTTTGGCGCTATCTGCGCATGTTTTTCATGTGTTTCATGCATGTGTAAAAAACCATTTTTGGTCGACTGCGCACATGGTCAATAGGGCGTTATTAAATAATAATCAACCATCATTACGCTATGAGTGCAAGTGAGAAAGCACAGATAAACAGAGAAAGTATTCAAATCGAGAGATCCGTTAGATTGATAAGGCTGGCAGTAAAGCATCTGAGCGAGAGGGATCTATATGTAAGAGAGAGAGAGAGAGAGAGAGAGAAATATGAAAACGAAAGGTAGAAAGTTCAGAAATGAACAAGGTCTTTATGGAAATTAAATCAACACTTTCCTGTGGAATTTAAAAATCAAAAATCGACTCAACAATAGCCTGTTATTTATTGGAAGCACGATTCAATATGAGCTCGAGGAATAAAGTTCAAAACACGTTGGGTGATTGTTCGGTTTTGGTTCGGTTCGGTTCGGTTCAGTTCGGTTTATCAGATTGTTTTTGAACTGTTGATCTCTAATTATTTTGTTTTTTAAAATAATAATTTAAAACCAAATTCTTTACCAAATATACTCAAATATTTTTCCCTCTATTAAAAACTGCTAGTAGATATAGGATGTCATATGACCATTGTTAGATCTTTAGAAAATTTCAGAAGTTATAAGTCGGAACAAAAAAAAAACCTAATAATGTTGTAATACATTTAATTAATTATGCAATAATTAGTTACAACAATTCAATATATTCAAACATCAATTATACATCGTTTCAAAAAGTCAGAATAAAAAAAAACCTAATAATGTTGTAATACATTTAAATAATTATGCAATAATTAGTTACAACAATTCAATATATTCAAACATCAATTATACTTCATTTCAAATAATATCTTCTTCATTATTAAACAAAAATGACTCAAAACCCAAACTTAAAAGAGAAAGAAATTTTGATAAATCAAGATTAACTATTACATTAAATTTATACATCATTATAAATAATATCTTCCTCTTCATTATTTGTGTATCAGACTGGAAAAGATACAATTAAAACGCAAGCACACAAAAACGAAAAAAATTCAGTGACACGAGAGTAAATATATTATATAACTAATTAAGTTTTTTTATTTTATTTTATTTTTTTTTGTTTTTTTTTGCGAAGCGACCCTGTAGTAAGTAGAAATGAAAATAAAATAATAATAATAATAATAATAATAATATGAGTTTTATTTTAGTTTTCCTCAAGGATCAGATGGAATTTTAAGCGTAAACGATCCGTAAGTTTTTTTTTTCTCTTTGGCTTTTGTTTCATATTAATTTCTTATTTTCATTTTCAGTGAGATGTAAAAAATATGAAAAAATTTTCCTTATAGAAATAAAAATAAATTAAAATAAAATAATAATAATATGATTTTATTTTACTTTTATTTTAGTTTTCCTCAAGGATCAGATAGAATTTTAGTCGTAAACGATCCGTAAGTTATTTTTCTCTTTTGCTTTTGTTTCATATTAATTTCTTCACTCTCAGCTGAACACTAACATTGAAAGCTAACTAACTGAAAGTAATTGAAACTTTTTTCGAACTAACTGAACCTAATTTTCGTTCAATGTAACCGTTCTCGAAAATATAACTTGCTAGTTTATAAACAATACAAATATCGAATACCATCTTCTTTTTTTTCCTTATATAAGTTATCAAGAGTGGCAACTATTTAATATGCAAAACTTGCAGTTTCAAGTTAAAGAAAAAACCTTCCTTTTCCTTTGGTTAATATTTTTGTTACGTAGCAGAGAAACTTTGTATTACTATCTAATAAAAAATCAACGATAAAATAGCACGCAAAACAACTAATAACAAGAAATTCACATTGGTCAGCAGAAATATTCCAACACGTGAAGGTTTCTGGTGGTAAAGAAAAAAAAAAGCACAACATTGTAGCACTGCAAACGTTGCATATTTTTGTTATTCATAATATGTTTACCGGGAAGAGCAAAAGAAAAAATGTGTAAATGTAGATAATGATTGAGAATTAGCACTTGTTTTTCTGAACTTTCTACTTTTCGATCAAAACAATACCATCTTTTGCGTCAGAAATTGATAAGTAACATCGGTAAAATATGTGTATATCGCTTTCGCTAAAACTGCCGCAACATCCGTTCTAGTCTTTTTTAGAAGTCAGTACGAAAGATAGCTTTTACTTAAAAATGTTAGAAACAAGTGAAAAGTATGTATAGTGAAAAGTCGTTATAAGTTTGTTTTACTTTGAACAAGGTAAGATATAGTTATACTGTAAGAAAATCACTGACACTAATCAGTTTCAAGCTCTCGTGACATCCCAAGATCTAAATATAAAGAGATACGGAGCGTGTCATCAACATTTTTTTTCCCGACTTGTTCAGGTGTAAGTTTTCCTCGACTTGTTCAGGTGTAAGTGACCGTTCAGAAATAAGACATTTTTGACTTTTTCAAATTTTGCGATTTCTAGAATGTGGTTATTTTAAACTTTTTAATTTTTTTGGTTTTATGTAGTTTATTAGTTACAAATTAATACGCAACGTTTTTCTTTAAAGTTCAATAAACATCTGATACACTTTCCTTGAATACTACTTATCGAAACGGGGTTTTTTGTATTATTTGTTTGAAAATTGAAATGAATAGAACTAAATGATAGGCTAATTTTTTTCTAAAAAACATTGTAAAATATCTATTAATAATTAATACGGTTGGGCGATGTCGCAACACCTTCCATACGGATGATGGAATGATGGTAACTGGCGTGTGGGACAACCGTGTCTATCTTTGGAAAAATTCAGTTGCACCTTTAGTGGAATTTGAAACGAATAAAAATATTTCTGCAGATACGTGTGCCTATTTGTTAATTTTACACGATAAAAAAATAAAATACAACCCTCTAACTAGCATTGTAAGAACAGAAGTTTAAATTTACCACCACCACCAACACCAACCAGGGTTATAAAACATAAAGTAGTGAGTTTGTTTAAACAACAATTCACAAGATTGCATCATAATAGCAATTCCAGTAAAATATGTTTGTCCAAGGTGAGACTGATAGGCGCAATCAATCCATGTTTTTATCAACTGATATTTTAATTTATAATTTCAACCAAATAAAATATCCCCACATGCTACCTATCTTTTGTCATCTGTAATATTAATTTCAAAGCAATTGTTATATTTTCAGCCCGTTTTGAAAAAAGAATTTCCCAAAATTAATAATATTTGTTGCGATTTTTGTGTTACCCCGATTTTTGTTTTTTTTTGTTTGTAGATTTTTATTAATAATAACAGATTTTATGTTGCAATTTTTTGTTTTAGACTCAACATTTCCCGAACGCTCCCAAAAGTTTCTGAACGCACCTGAAAGTTTCCGAACGAACCCGAAAATTTCCGAGCACACCTTTAATATTACACACATTCATTGGAATCTTTCATTATTTTGTAAGCAGACGTTTTAGAGTAAAGGCCAACAATGTCTATATTTAACAACCAAGTGAACCATATTGCAATTCTTTTGAGTTCTGCATTGAAATCAATGGATCAAAAGGTAATCGACGAAGGGTTTCAGGAATGTTTGAAGGGCATCCGCAGAGTTAATCGAGCATTGAAGCAGGCCACCTCTATTTCGGAGAAACAGAATTTATTATCGATTCTTGCTCATATTAAAGGTCTGAAGCTTCAGTTTAAGCCAAAAAAAGGTGCTGGTGTAACTACAACCGCTAAACATCGTGTGGCGTGGGAAGATTTGAATTCTGCCTTCCAATCTAGAATTCGAACTGGGGTAATCATAAATCTTCGCCATAAGAACATTAACATTTTTGGAAGATTGTCTTGGGCTGTTTAAAGGTCGAATTCGAAATGTTTTAAAAGAATATTCAGCCATCAAAGTGAATTCTATTTTCGGTGGGGAATTCCAAGTTACCAAAACCCAAGAGATCTTATCTGAATACAAGTATCTCAACACGCAAAATTCTGCCATTTATCAAAACACCAACCTGGACGAGTGGTTTTTAAACAATATTCAAGATCCACTACTGGCAGAATTAGAAGAGTTCCAGGAACGAGACAGCGGATGGGCCCTAGCTAAAATCATCAACCTATCCATCAACATCAATAGTATAACCCCATAAGGGTAGGTAGCTACATCAATCTTCCTCACTCTATAAAAGGAAAGCATGCCTGTATTAATGTTCAAAATAAGGATGATATGTGTTTTGCTTGGACAGTTGTATCCGCCTTATATCCCGCCGTTTCCAAACCACATCGCGCACCACGTCATAACCGGATCCGAAGAGTGTGTTGAATCTGAAAGGAATCAATTTTCCAATGACCTTGGGACAAGTGCTCAAATTTGAAAAACAAAACAACGTATCAATCAACGTATACAGATTGGAACCGACAGAACGAAAAGAGTTCAAAATAATTCCAGCACATCTAACGAAAATGAAACGGACAAAACATGTCAATGTTTTAATGGTTCAAGACAGTTACTTTACGTATAACGTAATACCAGTTAAAACCCATTATGTATGGATTAAAAACCTCTCTCGCTTACTGAGTGGACAATTGAATCGTCGGGTACATAAAAGCTATATTTGCGATAGATGTCTGCATTACCAAGAACATGTTCCGTTTAGTGTGGGATATTATGTGAAATGTTCATATGACGATAGCCTCTCTTTCTATAAAACTTATGTTGGACCCGACTGTATGGAATGGTTTGTAAAGGAGCTTCAAGAATTTGCCGAAAATGTAGACACTGTCTTTTTGTGCGATTTACCTATGGATCCACTCACCGAACAGCAGACTCGAGCATTTTGCAAGTGTAAAATATGCCATATATGTGAGAAGAAATTTAAACCTGAAGACAAGAAAGTCCGAGACCATGATCATCTTACCGGAAAATATCGAGGTCCAGCACATGAAAACTGTAACCTAAATTATCGGGACAATCATACAGTACCTGTTCTATTTCACAACCTGAGTTCCTACGATGGACATCCGCTAGTGAAGGCTTTAGCTGAAGTTGATGGAAACATTGACGTTTTGCCCATTAATACAGAAAAATATATTTCGTTCACCAAACATATTCCCGGTAATTCTATGCAATTTCGATTCATTGACAGTTTTCGATTTTTGGCAGCCAGTCTAGATAAATTAGCTTCATACCTCTCTGACTATCCAATCTTGAAATCCGAATTTAAAGAACTCAGTGAAGAACAACTCGGTTTACTCTGTAGAAAAGGTGTTTTTCCATACGATTTTATGGATAATTGGGATAAGTTGAATGTAGACGATTTGCCACCAAAAATGTCGTTTTATAACACTCTAGATGACATTGTTATTAGTGACAACCAATATCTACACGCCCAGACTGTTTGGAACACTTTTGGCTGCCAGACAATGTCTGATTACTCCAATCTATATATGAAGACTGATATCTTGCTGTTGGCTGATGTATTTGAAAAATTCCGAGAAACATCTCTAAAAACCTATGGATTGGATCCAGCACACACCTACACTCTGCCCGGTTTTGCATGGCAATGTATGCTGTATGGGTTATCGAAGACGGCTGTAGAAAAACTGTAACTTTTAACCGACTCGGACATGATTTTATTCGTTGAGAAAGGAATACGTGGAGGCTTGAGTCAGTGCTCGAAAAGGTATGCCGAAGCCAACAACAAATACATGGACAACTATGACGCTGCCAAAGAAGAATCCTTTCTTGTGTACTTTGATATTAATAATCAATACGGTTGGGCGATGTCGCAACACCTTCCATACGGCGGCTTCAAATGGCTCTCCGAAGATGAAATATCTAATTTAAAGATTGAAGAGATCCCCGATGAGACAGCTGTTGGATACATCATTGAAGCATATCTGAAAATACCTCCAGAATTACATAATAAATTATCTGATTTACCGCCTTGTCCTGAACATCGTATACCTGAAGGAGGCAAGAACGAAAAACTGTTGGCAACATTATACAATAAAGAAGACTATGTGATACATTATAGAAATTTGAAGCAGGCGATGTTGCTGGGAGCAGAGTTAGTTAAAATCCATCGAGTCCTCACCTTCAAGCAGTCTCTATGGCTTAAATCCTACATCGATCTCAATACGCATCTCAGACAATCTGCTAAGAGTGAGTTTGAGAATAATTTGTTCAAACTCATGAATAATGCTGTGTTTGGTAAAACTATGGAGAATATTAGAAAGCTCTCTTCAGTTAAACTAATTACCAAGTGGGATGGACGTTACGGTGCTGAAACATTAATTTCAAGACCGGAATTCAAGAGCAGCGTAATAATAAATGAAAATTTAGTAATTATCGAGATGGTCAAGTCGGAGGTATTCTTCAATAAGCCCATATATGTGGGTATGTGCATTCTGGATCTCGCAAAAACAACTATATACAATTTCCACTACAACTACATGTGTCAAAATTTCTTCAATTGCAACGTGTTATACACAGACACGGATTCGTTAATTTACGAAATCAGAGGCGATAATGTGTACGAAGCTATACGAAGAGATTGTTATACTCATTTTGATACATCCGATTATTCTGCTGATAATATTTATGGGGTTCCTTCAGTGAACAAGAAAGTGCTGGGGATGATGAAGGATGAAAATAATGGTCGCATAATGACGCATTTCATAGGGCTCCGTTCTAAAATGTATGCCACTAAACTATATTACACGTCTGCGGAACTAGTAGAGGAACGTCTGAAATTGGAGGCGGAAGGCAAAGAACACAAGGAAATTGAAAAATATTTGAGTAATAAGGGAGTCTTTAAGAAAATCAAGGGTGTTAAAAAATCGGTAATACAAAACAAAATTACTTTTGCTGATTACGTTGATTGTTTGGAAACTTTTAATGAACTGTATGTATCTCAAAATTCAATAAGATCTCAAAGCCATTCTCTCTTTACTTTAAAACAAACGAATAAAGGGTTGAGCTCGCATGATTATAAACGTCACCTCATGAAAGGCTATTATGAGACGCTTCCCCATGGACACTGTTCAATCATGACGGAATGATGGTAACTGGCATAGGTGCAAGTGAGAAAGCAAATTTGATTTTAATTCATAAATCAACCCGCTGTTATTAGTAAAGAGTATTTTATTTTTTCGTTTTTGTGTGCTTGCGTTTTAATTGTATCTTTTCCAGTCTGTTACACAAATAATGAAGAAGAAGATATTATTTATAATGATGTATAAATTTAATATAATATCAAAACATTATTAGGTTTTTTTTTGTTCTGACTTTTTGAAATGATGTATAATTGATGTTTGAATATATTGAATTGTTGTAACTAATTGTTGCATAATTAATTAAATGTAATACAACATTATTAGGTTTTTTTTTTGTTCTGACTTATAACTTCTGAAATTTTCTAAAGATCTAACAATGGTCATATAACATCCTATATCTACTAGCAGTTTTTAATAGAGGGAAAAATATTTGAGTATATTTGGTAAAGAATTTGGTTTTAAATTATTATTTTAAGAAACAAAATAATTAGAGATCAACAGTTCAATGTTGAATCGTGCTTCCAATAAATAAC